>JAJGRW010000476.1:458576-472997 GCA_025461045.1 Carex parvula
TTTGCAACTGACATTTATATTGATAATAGAAAAAAAGTTTTAAGAAACTACTCACTATACAGATCTTAACCATCTAACTTAATATTAAATAAAATAAAATTAATTACAAGAACTATGTAATTGAAAATAAAAAAACATTGTAGCTTATCGCATGGCTTCCTCAGTGTTGATGTTGCTCTTTGCATAATTTCACTAATAGTGTGCATTTCGTGTATTTCACTATTGAATTTCACTTTAGAAACTTAAATTCTTACTTTTTTTCTAAATTGTTTTTTTCGTGTATACCCAATATTAAGATTTAGGGTTATTCCTATCAATCCTAACGTCTACATTTTTTACATAATCTAGAATTTTGAGGATCAAGTGTGGATTAAAATAAATTTCACAAATTAATTTAAACACCCCCCCCCACCCCCTAAAAAAATACCTGCATTAGGATTTGTTTAAGAAAATTGTGCAAAAGTTGTGACTAACTTCACAAAAAATCATACCTACAATTAATGAAAAATCCACAACAAAGTTACTGCGCCTGGGTGACAAGCTACAAAATATGTTTCAATGAAAATCTGTTGACAATGAATACTGACCCGTTTTATAATAATAATAATAATGTCAGCATTTCTTAAGAGCTAAAAGCACTGTATCAATTTTGAATCAAATTGTTTATAACATAAACTATCATGACAATCAATAATAAAATAAAAGGCAAACATGTTAATATTTAATGGTTTTCTCCAATAGCTCAATAAAAAGTATTGTTTGATGTGTATAATAAATGAATACACCATATTTCATTGAAATTTTTAGCAAGTTTTTTTTTTCTTTTTGCAATTTCTACAAGGCTTGCAGTAAATATACTACTATGCTTTCAACACATTTTCTTTATAAAATATACTCACTCCAAGTGAGCAAGTTTCACATGAATAGAAATCACACATAAGAAATGATGACTAACATTAAAAGTTATCACCTCAAATCAAATATCAAGTAGCAAATAATACGGGACTTAATCCATAATTGAAATTAAACAAAAAAAAATTGTGCAATAGCCTACTTCTTTCATATTTCTAAACTAAAAATGTTGTACCGAGTATAAGACTTTCAATTGCTTATTAATTAATCTCCTTACCCATTTATATTGACACGGCCCAGGATGCAACAACAAAATCAGACTAGTTTAAAACTGTCACCTGCTGACACGCCTCAGTATTTTGATCATATCGGGCTCATACGAACTCGGATTAAGATGATTCAAAGTTCTGTGCTAAGTTTACAAAATTATCTACAACTTTGGTGTTTTACATTTGTCCATAATCTGAAGACATCATACTCAAAAAGGCGTGTCATCAAGAGAAGTGGTCAGTTTTGGGCTGTGTGTTATTAATTAGTTAGTTGAGAATTTTGACTTTTGAGTGTGTTTTAATTATGGTCAATAGAGTTTTTGTATCAAGATGAATCAAGCTGTGTTTGTGGGTGTCTAGGATGTTAATTAAGACTATTTTGGAAGAATAAAAAGTAGTTGGGGTAGTATTAATGTCTAGGTGTCTTTTGGGGGTTAATATAAGACTACAAGAGAAGCCAAACTTAGTCTGTAAGGCAGTTTTTGATGATATACGAATTTATTATTTTGAGTTGAGTTATCTCATCTTTGTGCTCTGTAGAGTAGAGCTTGCTCCTCTTTGAGTGAAATTTAGTTGAGATAGTTGTCTTTGTGAATCTCCTTGATCAGCCGGTGTCATATATCCACTTTCTAAATGATTATTAGACAATGTGTTCGATCAATGCCAAACGCTTTGAAATTTATAACTTAATATCCGTTATTTAGTTATATACTTAATTATAATAAATAAATTTTAAGTGTTCTCTACAAACAATTATCTATATATTAACAACCATTACTTAATTAGTTATGTGTTCACATGAATAAATAATTTATCAATATTATCACTTTGAAATTTGAAATTTGTTACCATTAACAACCATCAAATGTTTTTTTAAATAAAGGTTTACATTTAATATCCCGTCAATGTTCAATTATATTATTCATTCATTCATGTGTATACATAAATGTCACTATATATATGTCAGAAGTAGACAAATTAACCATTTGTCCTCAAAGACCGACTATAATTAGATTGTTGCCATTTTTCTTAAATAGATTACATATTTTTTAAGAAGGGTATAATGGACATTTTATAAATTTAAAATGAGTTTTAATAAAAAAGGCAATAAAATAGATAAATTTGTGAGTTTTTGAAGTTTAGAAGGATAAATATGAATTATGAAGTTTAGAGGGGAAATACGTTTTTTTAATGTTTTTGAGGGGTATACATGAAATTCCTCCAAATTTATAAGGTTTCACTTAAATTCATTTTATAGGCATGAAATAATCTCTTATTTAAACTTTGATTTTGGTGATTGGTATGGGAACCGGATCACCTACCCTCTATGGGTAGGAAATTCTTGTTCCTAAAGTCACTTACACGTGAGTCCGGAGTGGGTTTTAATATTTAAATATTAAATATAGTTTTGTCTCAAAACTCATTTCGGATCCACGTATCAGTGACTTTAGGGGCAATTAAATCAAAACTCATTCTGGACCCACGTGTCAGTTGTATGACTCACATGTCAGTGACTTTAGGGGCAATTAAATCAAAACCCATCCCGGACACACGTGTCATTGGTATGACCGTCAAATGGATATTTATCTTAATTAAATCACCTATAAACAGAAAATAATTCCTGTCATTGACTCATTTAAGGCATGACGATATTTACCCAATTCAGTGAAATATTCATGACTTTTGTGGAGGAGATGTACAAATGAGTTTGTATTTTCTGAGATATCTCATAATTCAGTTTATCTAAAGCCGGGCCAAATTTTTTTCTGTGCCTAATCGGAATGCAAGAGGCCAGTATTATTATGCTTGAAGATTCGTGCATAAAGGATTTGAACGGTCCAGATATTCCACTGATCAACTCAAATTTTGAGATATCTCAGGGATGCAAATTATGTACAAACATGCTATTTACTAGCAGTAGGTAGTCATGGAACACCGACATTTTTACTAATATCCAAAGTTTAATAGAAATTAATTAATATACCCATTCCGCTCGGAAGTTATAAAAATGTCCGTACCGACCATTTTTTGGTCGGTACCCAATTTAATTCAGTACTGGCCAAAAAATGGCCGGTACCCAAAATTTTTTGTTTTTTTGTTTTTTTCAACAGTACCGGCCATTTTCTGGGCAGTACTTAATTTTTTTTTTTTTTAAGGATGGGTATAGCATAGTTGGCTAGAAGAAAAAGTCGTAGGAAACTCGGATTGAAGTTTGCACTTGATTTGGCTAAGATCAAACAAATGCATTTAGTTGGATGCGTGTGTTACATCAGTTGCATGTATCGGTGCATCATCAATGTTTTTGCAATGAAACATCGATGTTCTATTAGCCAGGTAGTGCTTAAAAAACATCGGTGAGTTGCTGATGTTTTATTAGACTTAGCATTGGCAATTAAGCAGGGTGGTGCTAAAAAAAATATCGGTGCGTCACTGATGTTTTTGCAATGAAACATCAATGTACTTCTGTCGTTGTTAGGCCGTGCATAAAGTATCAGTACTCAATTTTAAAATGCTGGTTATTGTCAAATTAAATTCACTAGCCGCATGCGAACCTAAACTTTAGTGTCATACGACACTGTAAAAAAAAATATCGGTACTTTAATCCAAGTTTCCTACAACTTTTTCTTCTAGCCAACCAGAAAATGACCGGTACGGACATTTTTATAACTTCCGAGCGTAATTGGATATATTAATTAGTTTCTATTAAACTTTGGATATTAATAAAAATGTCGGCATGGACCACCACATGTCAAAAGGTGCAGTACCTGATACTCCAGGTATTTGGGAAAGGTAATTGATCCCAAAAAAAAAAAAAAAAAAACAGAGAGAAAAGAAAACAGACCAGCCACTTTGCCTCTTGTTGCTAATTCCATGCTGGGTTAGTTTTGTAGGCCCAATAACCCAATTCGATCGTACCCGATCCGATTGTAATTCATGCCTGACAGCACAAAACCCCTGTATAACCTATTGTGGCTTGTATCATACCACGTTTGCTTTGCAATTTCTTAACCATTATACTGTTTTGGTACGTGTAGTCGGGTTATTGGGTTGTGGATTTATTTTATAATCCAACTAAATGCTGGTATGTCATATGGTTTACCTTTAAGGATAGTTTATCAGGCAGTGCAAGGTGGACTGAATGAAAACCATTCCTTTATGGATTGCTAGTAATTTAAAAGTAGGCTAATTTTGTGAGCACATTGATATGAGAATTATTCTCTAGCATATTGCTTGTAAAAAGAGAGCAGCGAAAGAGACCTGACACATCAATAAATCTACGATTCGCTTCAGCTGGTACCTGCTTGCACGGAGGTTGTACCTGGGCTAGGTATCATTTGGGGAAGGCCAAAAGTGGAGAGGCTCCTTCAAAAAAAAAAAAAAAAAAAAAAATTGTTGTTGTCAGTATCCTCAACTCCTCAAAGTACTAGAGTCTGTATCCTCTGAGATATCTCAAACTTCCAATTTTATCTAAAGCCGGCCATTTTTTTCGGTTCCTATTCGGAATGCAGGAGGCCACTATTATTATGCTTTGAGATTAGTGCATAAAGAATTTGAACGGTCTAGACAGATCAACTTAAAGTTTGAGATGTCTCAGGGTTGCGAACTCAAAATACTAAACCTCTACATCTCAGAGATGTATAGCACAGGGGACCGATTGAATTGTATAGTTTATTTTTGTTTCTGTCTTTTTAATGGAATTGTAGTAAATCTCATTTCTTAGTTTTTGGAAATTTCAAATTTCAAAAAGGAATAATATGAGAAGTGTATATAGTTCTGAACCAATGCTGTTAAATCTGTAAAATTGTTCAATTATAGGTACACTTATGACTTCAGTTTTATTAATATACCTTAGTGATTAGAAACAAAGGAAAGCATATTTCATCTCAACAAATATTAAAATAATATCTGAAAAGAAATAAAATATAAAGTAAGATTCTATTTTCTTGTAGTGTTCAGTGGAATGTTTTCAAACATTTAAAAGATGCGTTTCTTTCTCATATAAATACCATTTAAATCTTTCTCATTCCTTCACAAACAAAACCTCCCTTAACTCCAGCAATACTTGAAAGTTGAAACAATTATATATTTTTTAACTCTCAATCTTGTTAGCAAAGTATGATAAGGGGAAGGGATCCATTAGCAGTGAGTCAGATAATAGGTGATGTGTTGGATCCCTTTAATCGATCCGCTACAATGCAAATTCGTTACAATGATAGGGAGATCACGAATGGTACCGGTCTGAAGGCATCTCTTGCTGCCAGTGCACCGAAAGTTGAGATCGTTGGTTCAGATCAAAGGAAACTGTACACACTTGTAAGTTAGTGGCAATTACCTATATGTTGTACTGTTTTGGGACAGAACTAGAAAATTGAGATTGGGGGCAAAATAAGTTATGTAGTGTAATTTTATTTTATAGGGGACTAAATGGTATATTACTTATAAAAATTATAAAATACAAACGATTAAAGTGCTAATTTTTAATTTATAGGCCACTTCTTATCTAACTCTTGTACTCCCCTGATATTGTCTTCTTAGTTTTTTTTTTAATGAAATTTACATAATAGGCTTTCACTCACTACCTGAAAATAAATAACCCTAATGATTTGTTGGGTCATGGTATTTTTAGTGGGCTGTAAATCCAGGCCTAATCTGGTCCATGCATGAATTAAATCTAAAAGGGTTATAAAATGTGGAATCAAACTGAAGGTGATAATATTCTCTCCTGAAATATTGAAGCAACTTGTCTGTTTTAATTGTTTTAGCACTTTGTTTGTCAAAAAGAAAAAAAAATTGTCTTAGCACTTAACTATTAGTTTCTGACATAAAAAATAAAGTTGTTTTAGCACTTAACTATTGGCTTCTGACATTAATAGCACATTAAAAAATAACAAAATATTGAACCGTGGGCTTAGTGTAGTGGCATGAGCCATCGTTTTCTCTTTGAGAATATCATCAAAACCTATTACTTAACGCTTGTTTTGATTTTTTAGTTGTCTATTTTAACTCTTGTTTTAATTGTTTTTACTGAAAGGTAATGGTTGATCCTGATTCTCCAAGTCCAAACAATCCAAGTAACAGAGAGTATCTGAATTGGTATGTGTACTTTTTTTTAATATTTTTTGGTACCTGAATATCTTGTAACATTTTTGTAGGACAAAATGTATTTCAATTTCTTGACATTCAAATGAATTACTAATTTGATCTCCACAGATCATTTTGTTACAATTAGTACCATGTTTTGAATTGATAAACTTCTGTTTTGTGATTGTATAGGTTGGTAACTGATATACCAGAAGCAACTGATGTAAGTTTTGGTGGGTATTATTCATTTCTACTTGCATGCCTTCACATATCTATATAAGTGTAATACAACAGTGGAATCCAACAAATCATACCTAGGATTATCATACTATCTTGTACCAGTACATTCTATCAGACTGTAAGGTACCAAGCTAAAAACTTGGTACCAGTACATCTAAAACTGCATAGGAATGAAATGGTATGGTAATCCTTGGCAAAAACCAAATGTGCGGGAGGGGGTGTGGGGCCCTCGATAAGAAATGACGGTTGTCATGCAGGTTGAGCAGTTGGACGGTTGTCATGAAGGTTGAGCAGTTGGACGGTTGTCACCTGATCAACAGCACCTCGAGATTTGTACAGTATATGGGGCCCCACTAGATAACATTAGTCAGCGTGCAGAGGGACCTCAATCGGAAATCAAAAGCCGATGGACGGCTGTGATCTTTCAAAAAGAACGCTTGACCAATGCATTATGGTGTGGGCCCACAAAAAAAATATGGTACCAGTTAAATGTTGTACCCTATCGAGTGAGACATCCTTCCCAAATTATGTTAAATGTTAGTGATTATTGAAGAAATTAACCATTAGTAATTATTCCTAGTTAAATAAGAGTTTATTCAAAAGGTCCAGTGTGCCTAATGCCTTTCAAACCCACATTTTTTTACAAATAACAAGTTTCAATATTACAAAATTTAACTAGCTTGTATGACCCTGTTTTTTTTAAAACTAGCTAACAGAGGATTTTAACTATTTCTTAATATATTCTTAATTACAAGTATAAGAAGATTTAATATGTTCTAGGCTAGATTATGATTTTACTATTTCTTAATTACAAGTATAAGAAGATTTTATTAAAAATTTCATCTGAGAAATTAGCCATCAAGTGAATTTGACATAAATTTGGAGTAGGAATATATTACGAAATGATTCAAAGATTGAATGAAATTTGCATTATACCAAAGGAAAAAAATAGTTGTGTTACATAAAATAATTATTGACAATATTAGTTTTATTGTTCCTTCAAAAATGATCCATTTTTGAAGAAAAATACTAAGCTTTTGTCCCTCTTGTGTATATATGTACACATGAATAGTCCCACAAGCACAAGAAAACAAAGACCTGAATAACTTCAACAGAAATAATGCCTCAATAAGATCCTTTTATGATATAATATATAATTTGGTGAATTCATATGACCATATATAGTGATTGAAATCTAACAAAAAAAATATGCTAAGTACATGAAAAATATTTCAGGAAATGAAATTGTATCTTACGAAGGACCACGGGCGTCGGCAGGGATACATCGTGTTGCATTCGTGTTATTCAAACAGGAAGTGAGACAGACTGTATATGCACCGGGATGGCGTCAAAATTTCAATACCAGAGATTTCTCGGCATTCTACAATCTCGGGCCACCTGTTGCGGCATTGTACTTCAATTGCCAAAGAGAAGGTGGTGTTGGTGGTAGAAGGTATATTCTAAAAACTATATGAAGAACTAATTAATAAGCATTATTCCTTTATGCAGATAATTGAAGGAGATCATAAATTACATATTGGAAGAAGTAGAAAATTTTAGAAAATATATATAAAATAAATATGATGTAACCAAATCATGAGCATAATTGATGCACACCTTGAAGTGAATTTTTTTTTTAGGTAATACGAAAATTACCAACTGTTGATTCATTAAAGAAAAGTAAAAAAGATAACAATGTGTGTATACAAAGCAATTAGGTATGGTGCATGAGGTGCTAAGTTACTATTTAATTTTTTTATACAAATTTAATTGAAATTTTGTCTTTTTAAGTTTGTATATAGATCAACTCACTTGTAATAAAATGTTAAATGTATACTTACTAGAGCTTAGTAGTTAGAATTTTATTTTGTGGTTGTGAAGACTTAATTAAGTACAGATTTCAGTGACCACACATTATGCATTTTACGTTTCTGCCCCAATCTAAAATTTTTCTAATTCCACCCCTAAACAAAATGAAATGTTGTTGATTTAGATTTATTAACAAATGCAATATTTCTCTCTTATAAACTTGTGTTCTTTATTTTTTTCTTTGGGAAAAAGGTTTTGAGGATATGGATTGAAGGATGCATCTCTTACTTCAAAGCAAACTATCAACTAGAAGTACAGTTTTACAACTTCATTTGGATAGTTGGCATTTAATTAGACGAGATATATAGGCGTATAGATAATGACCAACCAATATATCATTCATTTAATGATAATGCAAAAATATATATAATTTATATAAGTATGTGTGTGAGAACTGAGATTAGGTATATATTTTAGTTTTTTAGGCACTAATTTTCTCAAAGCATGACTAATACCATATATAAATGTCATGTAAGTTATTGTCAATAAGTTTGGAATAAATTTAGATGTAATTTTCTTAAGTAAATCAATAAAAAAAAATAATAGATGTATATTTGCTGATTCCAATATTGTATTAAATTTTTTCTATGCATCTGGCTGTAGAGCATATGGACCATTTTCTTTCTTCTTTTTGTTGTGGGAAGCCTATGTGCTCTAGGAGAATAGAGTAGGTCCGATGCCCATCGGATCTATTTTTAGGTTCAACGAGCACAATGACCGTCCGATCTAATTTAAGATTTGTGCGCATGAACATTGAAACAAACTGCACAAATTTTAAAGCGTTCTGCACGAATCTTAAATCAAATCGACGGTGATTAAACCCATCTAACCATAGTAGGTCCGATGCCCAACGGATCTACTCTCAAGTGGTGCTCTAGATGGGAGATTCTTTGTAATTTTTAAAGATTTCAAAATTGCCATATATTTTTAATTTGTTTATGTTGAATTTCCTATCAATAATATCTTTATTTTTTAAGAAAAAGAGATATTTTGACAATCAACCTCGAATTTATCAAAATAAAAAACTGAAATTGTAGATTTGTTGTCCTTAACTATAAAAATTGTATCAAATTTGACTTAATCTGAAATTTGTTTGTTCGTAGATTAAGCCATAATATATATATGCATTGTTAATTTTTCTGGTTGATGTTTAGAGATTAATCAATTTTTAAATTCCTCAAAATATTACACACGACCGATCTTACCACTTACCAGCATCTTATTGAATTTAATAACAAAAATATTCGACAAGATATATCTGTTGCTTTAATTAAACAAATGCTTCACTAATGAAAAGATAAATTATAGAATTCTATTAAAAATAACATAAATTACATATAAAATTTACAATTTTTGAACTATAACGAAGACTTAGTCAGGTGTTAATTAAAGGAAAATTATTGTTCTAGAGAGCACCTAATGTTTCTGTAATTAGTTTCTTGCAATAGGGCTAGGGATGTAAACGGTCGGATCCGGATCGAATAGTGATCAAATTGTATCCTTATCCGTTATAGTTTTTCAGATACGAATACGAATACGGATCGGATATTAAACGGATACGAATCGGATATCGGACAGATACGAATACGGATACGAATATAATTCGGATAATTAAAATTAAATTATTAATGTTCATTATAGAAAATAAATAACATTTAAATATATTATTTCTGTTGATAAATTAGAGCTTAATTAAAGTACTGCCTCTATGCCCTGGAAGGGGATTCTTTGCAATTTTTACTAATTTCAAAATAGCCACGTCATCTTAATTTTTCCTATAAATTTCCTGTCAATAATATTTTTTCAGAAAAAGATATATATTGAAAAAAATTCATATGACAATCAACATCGAATTTATCAACATGAAAAACTGAATTGTACATTTGATCTCCTTAATTAATATTGTATCAAATTTGTCTTAACCTGATTTTTTTTTACTGTCGTTGATATGCAATAATATATCTGCATTGTTAATTTTTCTTATGTATTTTTATATTGCACAAATATTACACATATCAATCTTAGTCATTAAGGCCCCTAACATGTATTCCAACTACAGATAAAATTTTTTTTTTTTTACTTTTTTAAAAGCAAAAACGAAGTTGAAATGAAATTATATATATATATATATATATATATATATATATATATATATATATATAGAGGAGGGATCAAGTTACAACAAATTTGAGTTACAACAAAGTTACAACATTCATTTTTTTTATTTTCAAAGTCCAAATCGTCGATCCAACCGTTCAACATGATCATCTAAATAAAATGTACTTGCAGATCAAATTTTATATTTTTTTGAATTTTTTTACTATTTATTAAGATGGGTACAAAATTCAATGGTCTAAGTATGGCTATTTTTTGTAAATTACTTAATAAATAGTAAAAAAATTCAAAAAAATATAAAATTTGATCTGCAAGTACATTTTATTTAGATGATCATGTTGAACGGTTGGATCGACGATTTGGACTTTGAAAATGAAAAAAATAAATGTTGTAACTTTGTTGTAACTCAAATTTGTTGTAAGTGGATCCCTCCTCATATATATATATATATATATATATATATATATATATATATATATATATATATATAATTGTTGAAAATTTCCGCCTACATTTCTTTGTTTGCTTGTGTGCAGGGGAAGAATATTTGAGTGGTATAATCTATTAAAATTATTTGTACTATACATATCTGACTTTGTTTTCTTACCGTGATTTTTATTTTTACCCAAAAAAAAATATATTTTAATATAAATAACCAGGTTTTTAAAATATTTTTATTTTTACCCAAACCGCTAAGAATATCAGCGTTCCGAATTCTTAATTCGGAACGCTAGGATTCCTAGCGTTCGGAAATTTTAATTCGGACGGTGGAGGATTGGACAGTTCGATCTGAATGGGGATGGGATGCTCAGTTTTGAGGAGTTCAAGGTCATGATGCAGTGATCAAAGTCAAAAGTTCATTCGTTTGTTTTCAACGGCTTCTGGTCAACGCGTTTTGTATTTTATTGGGTTCAGGGATGTACAGTGTAATTGATTCATTTGTTCATTTGCTTGTCTTTTATTTTATTTTTAATAAAGATCAATTGTTCAATCTTCTTTTACGATTGATTGTGATAGACTAAAAAAAGAGATAGCACAGCTTTTAGTTGGATTTTCTATTTTTTTTTTAAGTAAAGTTTAAAGATCAAAATTACTTAATTATTTAATATTTTTATTATTACAACAAAGAATTTTACCTCTCATGACCGAGAGCAGCTTGGGTCCGATGAATTTCGGAACCGTCCGATCTGCTTTAATATTAGTGCGCACGAATTTTAAAGTAGACGAAAAGTTGCGGGTGCAAATCTTAAAGCAGATCAGACGGTTATCAAGCCTATCAAACTCACTTTGAATCTGATGGGCATCAGACCCAAATTGACCTCCTCATGACCTCCTTGATAAAAAATTAATTCTTAGTTAGATTCTCTATTTATATCCTGGTTCCTAATTTTTTGGGAGTGGAAACAAAAATTAGATGAGATAGTTGAAATATAAAATGTAAAATTTTATAATGTATTATAAAGTGATAGTTTAAAATTTTATAATACAAATTTAATAAGACTGAACAAATTTTATAATGTATTATAAAGTGATAGTTTAAAATTTATATTACAAATTTTATAATACAAATTTTATAAAAAACTTGAATTCAAATTTAAACTATCACTTTATATACATTATAAAATTTTACATTTTATATTTCAACTATCTCATCTAATTTTTGTTTCCACTCCTAAAAAATTAGGAACCAGGATATAAATAGAGAATCTAACTAAGAATTAATTTTTGATCAAGGAGGTCATGAGGAGGTCAATTTGGGTCTGATGCCCATCGGATTCAAAGTGAGTTTGATAGGCTTGATAACCGTCTGATCTGCTTTAAGATTTGCACCCGCAACTTTTCGTCTACTTTAAAATTCGTGCGCACTAATATTAAAGCAGATCGGACGGTTCCGAAATTCATCGGACCCAAGCTGCTCTCGGTCATGAGAGGTAAAATTCTTTGTTGTAATAATAAAAATATTAAATAATTAAGTAATTTTGATCTTTAAACTTTACTTAAAAAAAAAATAGAAAATCCAACTAAAAGCTGTGCTATCTCTTTTTTTAGTCTATCACAATCAATCGTAAAAGAAGATTGAACAATTGATCTTTATTAAAAATAAAATAAAAGACAAGCAAATGAACAAATGAATCAATTACACTGTACATCCCTGAACCCAATAAAATACAAAACGCGTTGACCAGAAGCCGTTGAAAACAAACGAATGAACTTTTGACTTTGATCACTGCATCATGACCTTGAACTCCTCAAAACTGAGCACCCCATCCCCATTCAGATCGAACTGTCTAATCCTCCACCGTCCGAATTAAAATTTCCGAACGCTAGGAATCCTAGCGTTCCGAATTAAGAATTCGGAACGCTGATATTCTTAGCGGTTTGAGTAAAAATAAAAATATTTTAAAAACCTGATTATTTATATTAAAATATATTTTTTTTGGGTAAAAATAAAAATCACGGGTTTTCTTAAAACAAAAACAAACAAAAAAAATCAATCTGACTTTCAAATAGGACAGCTAAGTTGACAATTATCCCAAATGAGTAATCTAAAATAATATATATATGAAACAACATTAAAAAAATGCACTGCCTTGCAAAGGACATTTCTAATGTGGCATGAAGCAATGCAATGTCTGTGTTAATAAGATGCATGTAATCAATAAATTTTGGTATTCCTATCCCTTTTCTAAATAAAATTAATAGCATTATTTTTGTTTCCCACACAATAGTAATTGTTGCTAAAATAAGAACA
Organism: Carex parvula; assembly: GCA_025461045.1. Classification (NCBI taxonomy): domain Eukaryota; kingdom Viridiplantae; phylum Streptophyta; class Magnoliopsida; order Poales; family Cyperaceae; genus Carex; species Carex parvula. The sequence continues at coordinate 471,756 of JAJGRW010000476.1, forward strand.
CAGAGTTCAAAGGAAGCGTGGTGCATCCGATGAGCATCGATGTTCGGCCTGGATCATTCGATCTGCGCTGAAATTTGTATGAAAATTAAAATTATATATATTGTCCTGTGAACATAAATCTGGCATGCTAATCTTAGTGCGGCTCAAACATAACAGATTAGATATCGGACTGAATTTGATTAGATGCCCATCGAACCCCCTTCGCTCTTGAGTCCAAAAGTGTTGAATCAATACAATACATGTGTTTACATTTTTGTTTTGTTTTATAGGGCACACATTTGAATGTTTACATTTAAATCTCTGAAGGTTTGTGTTAAATTATTATTATGTTTTTATATTTAGACAAAATTTTATTAATCTTTGGAAAGGAATAATGTTTCATATAATTCTCACAAAATTCGGATTGGATATATTTACAAAAAAATACAATATAACGCTGAGTATATATACCTCCATACAATAGATGACACATCATAGCGCCACATAAGAACTACAATCGTATCTCGTTGGATCTTCTTATTATTAATTTATTATTATTTCAGTATCAATATATTTACTAAGTATGGCAATCGTCATTGCCACAAATCCACACAAGATGCGAATGTATAGATACCTGTATTATCTTTTAAAATATATATATATATGTTAAATCTTATCGTACTTGTTAAATAAAAATAAAAAACAAATATGACAACTATGAACTCAACTTTTACATATTTTACATAATTTTTCATGCATATAAAAAAAATATAAAAAGAGAAGGGTTTCACCACCTTCATTTTTCTTGCTTTCACTGTACCTTCAAATCTAAACCATACATCAATTAATATATAAACTTGATCAACAAACTGAATTAAAAATCTCCTTCAGAATTCGTATCATCTGTATTAACTCAACATTTGAGTTCGAATGAATCCGGATCGTCCGATCCGTGTTGGCACAAATATTAAAAGAGTCACGTGTCTTTTACTTCGAACCGGATTGACTCATATTCTAATCAGACAGTCTAGGTACATCAACTCAAATTTTGAGTTAATGAGGAGAATACGGATTCCTCTTCTCCCTGAATTCAGATCCTCCCTGATACCGTAATAGAGAATCTTTTAGAATTAGTGGATCTAGACCGTTCTTTTTTAACTTGAAACAAATCTCAAAGCCCAATAATACTGCTTCCTGCACTAGTCTGAATCTCAAAGCAGTTGGGAGTAAACCTCAAACCACAAAGTGAGACGAATCTTTTAC
>JAJGRW010000477.1:0-37518 GCA_025461045.1 Carex parvula
TTATTTCTCCATATGTTGATTAATTCTGAAAATTTAAATTAAATTTATAATTTCATTTTATCTTGAAGTTTAAAATATCTATTTTACCCTTCTACTAAGATCTCCTTTCTTCTTCACCCCATCTTTTATAAAGTTGCTCCTGTTTCTTTCCTTTCATATTCTTGCTCCTGTTGAAAATATAAAACATTAATTTGAATATACCATAGCTTGATAAATCAAGCAACTGTGTCATGAGAAATTTGCATGGGATTTAACCTTATTTTTATTCTTTATTTGATATGTATAGTTTAGGAAATACAGCTCATCACTCTCCTTTCTTCTCTATTTTTCTCAACGGCACATTGTAAGATATACAATTTTAAAGAACATTTAATTTCTATCAATTAGTTTATATTTCCAGGTTTCCTTTTTTGATAGAAAGAGCAGGAAATGAGAGAGAGAGAGAGGAGAGTCAAGAGTCACAAATTCTGATTTGTATACATATGTAGATCGAGAGAAGATATGGGGAGGAACAGGTTTCGCTTGGCACGAATCATTATAGATATACATATGAAAATGGAAAGATTTTAGATACAAGAGCAGGAGAAGGAAAGGTTTTAGATGTACATTCGAAGAATGGAAGGGAATTTTAAGAGCTTCATAGAGATGGGATGAAGGAGATCTTAGTTTTAAATAGAAAGGAAAAATAGACATTTAAATTTTAAAATAAAATAATTATAAGTTGAACTTAAATTTTCAGAATTAATCAACATATAGGGAAATAAGAAATGATTTCAATTTGGAATGAGGAAATAAGAAATTTCAATGTTTTGATGGGGATATTGGCTATTTTAGAAATTTTGATGGGTACACTATAAATTTTCCCTAATAATTAATATATTAACGGAGCGCTCCGTTACTGCCATTATTTTGCGCGAATTTTCACACAGATCGGACGTTCTCTGTATCAAAGCACAGCAAGCAGTGTGCTTGGCCAAGTACCATAGCCTCACTCATACTAGTATTCATATAACTTTATAACATAAAAGAAAAATCTTTTAATATCCCATGTTATGTGCATTGCAATTTTTCGTTGTTTTTTTCTTCTGCCCCGTCGTTGTTTTCCCATGTTATGTGAATTTCAATTTTGGGGAGAATGCATTGCAATTCTTTCTTGGACTTTCGCATCTGAAAAAAGAAACAAACAACAATCTACGCATCAACAGAAATACTGCAGATTGTTCAAAGAAAAATCAACCAGAGCAACGAAACAGGGTACCAACATAATAGCAAACAACAAAAACAGGGTACCAGCAGCATATGCATAAAGGCACACAAAAAATATCCAATTCATCATTTTATAGAAAAGGTGCACTGAACATAGAATATTTAATCGTCTTACTTATCTAAGAGAACAACAACAACAAACAATGGCAACAAGCACAACCACTGCACTCCGACAGAAGTTCCATTCAAAACCATTTCAGTTTCCCTTCTAACTGTAAGGAGACTCACTTCCCCTGTTATTATTACCAGCATGATTGTTGGTATCCACATCTCTGGGGCTGGGGCTACGACCATTGGTGGCAGGGCTAGCATCCTTCCTGGTGTCCGCAGGAGATGGGCTGCGGCTAGCAACATCACGCCTTGGGCTACTGTCCCCATTGCGGTCATCCCTGCCTTTGGCCACTGGGCTAAGGCTGCGACTGTGACTGCGGCTGCGGTTCTCAGCAGGGGAAAGGCTGCGCTTGCGAGCCTTAGCAACTGGGGACCGTGCCCTTGGGCTCCTGCTGTCATCCCGGCTCCTAGATCTCTCCCTGCGGTCATCTCTGCGGTCTCTCCTTGGTGACCTCGATCGGCTGGTCAAATAGGAAAGCTCAGAAAATTAATTATAAAATGATTTAAAATTAAACATTAATCAGCACAATTTCAGTACAAAAATTGAATTTTCAGTAAGCATAGAGTAGGCACCTGTAACTACGGCTCCTGCTGTAACTGCGGCTGCGACCGCGGCGAGGAGATGGTGAGCGGGAATCGCTCCTGTCTCTTTCACGCCTGAATATAAAACAGTAACCAGATTATTGTCTGAAAATACATATTTACAAGGGATGAGCATGCATGTATTTAGAGGTGTTGTGTTCATCAATTCGGTTCGGTTGAAACCGAAATAAAATAGGCAAACCCAAGTTTTATTCGGTTTTCAAAAACAGAACCGAACCGATTTAGCTTATCAACCAATTAAGAACCGAAAAAACTGAAAAAAATTTCAATTTGTTCGGTTAAACCAAAATAAGGGAAATTCAAGTAGCGATTCAATCGTTCGAGAGATACAATTCAAAATGACCTCAATTTCACAGATCAATCAAAGAAAGGAAAATATACAAGCACAAAACAAGTTCAAGGGCTCAGCCCACAAGCCTCCACAAGGCAGCAATGAAAAGAAAACCAAGTACGAAAGAGATTTTTTAATTTATCTGTATTTGCTACAGCTGAACCTTGGGTGATCACCGGCCGGCTCCAAAGCAGGGGCTAGCACAGCCTTCTCCAAGTCACCTCCTTGCTCATTTCTAGGTTTGCGCATCAGCAAGTAATAGAGCACACAGAACCCAAATCGGGTTGTAATAGAGGAGAGAAGAAAATTCTAATTGAGTTTTGTGTGAGATGGAAAAGAGAGAACGAGAGAGTTCAAAAGAGAGGGGGGAGTAATAGAGAGGAAAAAGAAGAACAGAGAAATGGGAGCGGAAAAGGAGGGGAAAGGGTGAGAGAGAGAGAGAGAAGGGGTTTCATTAAGGGTGCGTTTGGATGAAGGCTTCGGTTAGTGAGTATAATGAGGCAACTCAAATTTGAGATAGTCAGCTAACCCAACTTTTGGTTAGGTTACTAGAATAGCATGCTAACCCACAAAAGACAAACAAAGAATAGTCCCTTTTTACTAACCCATCAAAACTTAGAATAGTAGTTCGGAATAGTGGCGCTAACCCGGGTTAGCACTATTCTTTGCCTCATCCAAACAAACCCTAAAGGGGTTGGGTTTTTGGTTAATTTTTTTTTAAAACCAGTTCATTGATGAGAGAGGGATTGGGTTCGGTCGGTTCTATCTAACCAATTTTAAGAATTTCAACACCAAACCAAACCAAAAAAATTAAATTGGTTTTAAAAATGAACCGAATCGAACCAATTAACCGAAAAAACCAAACCGTTTGATCCAAACTTTTTTGGTTCAGTTTAAAACCAATTAATCCGGACCCAATGAACACCACTACATGTATTAAGGGTTTACGCAAAAGAATGTACCTTAGATTTTTGGGGCTGTTCTGGCAGTTCCTTTCTATGTGGCCCCTCTCCCCACAGCGATAGCACTTGTTTTTCCAGTCACCAGCCTTGCAATCTCGGGCCCAGTGTCCGTCAATACCGCAGTTAAAGCACCGTCCTGTACCAGGAGGCGGGCCTCGCCCTCCATAGTCCCTTGAGCTACCACCCGATCCACGAGGTCCCTACATGTCAGTTGCACATCCATGTCAAACATAATGCAATAATGAAAGATACAATCACTAACATATCTCCTGTTTCAAATAAAAAATAGTCTCCAAGAGGAGGCTCTTAAATGAGCAAATATGTTCCTGCTTTATACTTGTATTATATACTCATATTACAATAAAAGCTTTACTGTGTCATAATTGCTTATCGTGTTAATTGGTACAATGGATTCTGGCAGTTCAGTTTATCAGGATTTGCGATTACTAATTATTTTATTGAGTTAAAATAATGCTTTCAGTAATTACATAGCCTTTTGTATAGATGGCTTACCGTTTGCTAGGAGCACTGGTATTCATTATCCACTTTTTTTCAAAAGAAGAATTTCAATTTTACTGTCAATATATGCATACTGAGCAAATCTTTTTTGCAACAAACAGCAACAATTATACTTGGCAGTGATTAAGAATAAACAAGAGACTAGAAAAATACCCCTCTAGCAAACTCAACAATGATACGGGCACCATCCAGATCACGTCCATCTAAGCTGTACCGTGCATCATCAGCATCGCGGGGATCACTGTACTCCTGTTGTTTATTGAATCATTCACAAAAAACAGAAAAACTGCTTATACTTGTAAAATTTATATAATATCTAAATCTAGTAATTACAGGGATAAACAGAACTTAAATAGAATCAACAAGCAAGAGTGAGAGAGAGAACATACAACAAAGGCATAGTCATGCTTCAACTCCACATCGCGAACTCTGCGGGGAAATGGATTGGCAGAAACAACAGGTAAGGGAACATGATCAATCATGAATCATCATCATCATTCATCACATCATCAGGTTTTGATAAATAGAAGTGAAACACGTCACCAACATCATTAAGAGATTGGATGGACTAAACACCCTCAAAACTTCGTGTGATAGGTTGAAGTTTCCACTTCTAAACATGCACTAATAATACAGGACTTTTCAACCGGCACATATCAATCAGCACCACCACAAAATTGAATGGCCACCAACAAATTGCAACACCACCAACAAGGGGGGCACCACCTTCCACCATTAGAAAGACCACCCCCTCCATCAGGTCGTGTGTAAAAAACCGAAAAACCTTCAACCAATATCGGTAAGTTAATAACACATGGTCTTTGTGGTCGAGTCTTTAAATTATAAACAAAAATAAAGAGAAAACCATTGCAGTTCCTAATATCTCAGAAAATTGTTAATACATTTAAGTTTTTGTTATTTGAAATTATCAAATAGACTTAAAAGACCATTCATTTATTCATGCAAAAGGGCATTTATGATGAGGTACACAAAATATTACCTCCCATATCGACTGAAGAGGTACTCCAAATCACGAGATCGAGTGCGAGATGACAGACGGCCAACGTACAAGCGAGTGTTTCCATACCGATCATCATAACGAGGCATCTTGCACTGCACATACAATAATAAACTGTTTTATTAATTCTGTAAATAATATCCAAGTTACTCCACCGAACATCAAGAATTTGGCTTTGTTAACCAGCAGGTTATTAATTTATTTATATTTATCAAAGTGTATCTGTTTTACAAGGCCCCGAATTTAGAAGGTATTGCATGCAACGAATACGAACACAAAAACGGAGGCCATTAACTTAGATCTGTGGGTTTCATTAGTGAAATCAAGACTAGTTCCTGCAATAAATCGAGTTCTAGAATTTCATATAAAAATTAAAACTATCGAATTTACGCAAGTACTGGAAAACAAAACCAAATATTCGAAAGGCAAAATCAAGGAGAAAAGAACGATTTAACTAACAGATCTGCTAATAATCAAAATTGATCTAATCTAAAAAAGTCTAGATAAATCGCACCGGAGGAATTCGAGGAGGCAAGAAGCAAAATACCTGCGATTCGAACGGCGAGTAGAAACCCTAGCCCCGTAAAACGACTTTCTCTTGAACAAAAATGTATGGCGGTGGATTAGGGTTGTCTAGTGGTTCTATATAAACGCTTTCTTTCATAGGGTTTCTACGGTTGGGATCAACTCTTTTGTGCGTCGACGGCTGATCCTGCATTTTCTATGGTCTGTTCTCTTTTGCCTGTTGGTCCCGTGCATCGCGCTGGACAAATTTAGTGGATATGGACGGTGCACTACACCGATTACGCAATGCAACTTATTACCAAGGTATTAGACAAACAAATTGGAAATTGGAAACGGCCGGTCCAAGACTGTTCTTTTAACTTGGCACGAATCTCAATGCACAAATAATACTGGCTCCCGCGCCATCGCCGAATAGGCACCATTTTTAATTAATCTGAACCGTCCGTTTCAATTTACTGGGGTGATTCGGATTCACCCAAGACCCGTTTGACATGTGCAATAAAGGATAAATACATAGAATTAAGAAGAAAATGTTCTTTTTTAGTGTTTATGTTTTGAAAAATACTTTTGCACTCATGCACTGAAAATTTCTTATATTTAATATGCGAGTTTTTTTTCATTTAAATTCATAGATTTACATATCTAATTTACAAATTCTTCAATATATTTTTATTTTTGATTAATCATAAAGAAGTGGGAGTTAACTACTTTGTCAAATAATTGAAAGTACAACTTTCAGCGTTTTTATTCTTTATAATGTAAGTTATAAATATTTTTATCTTGAAGTATAAATATTTTTTGAAAAAAATATCAATACGTAATGCAGAATGCTTGTTTTTCTTTCAACAAACCAAACAATATTTATGCAAAAAAAAAAAAAATTCAAACGGGCCTTTTTATATTAAGTGTTGATTTCTTTTTATCCCCTATTTTCTAAGTAATATCGATTTCCTTTTTTCAAAGAAATGCTTGTATATTTTGTAATTCCCATGTTGAATATGTCAAACCAATCAAATTTATTTCTATTCGAGAAAAATATTCTAGTTATAGTTGTTTTCACAATTACACAAGTTGATGGATAAAGATATTGACAAAATTATTTTGATTTTACGCAGCGAACGATTATATATTGGAGATAAAATGAAAAGTATATAACTAGTATGTTGTGTGAAGTTAAAATAATTATGTCAATATCTTTACTCAGATTGATGAAGCAACCTTATCGAGGACTCTCCTAATGTAATTAAAGAGAGGAAATCAAGGTTGCAATTTTGGACAACTAAACTTGCAGAATCGGTTGAAATTTACCTCGTGCTTCAGGAGATGGCACACAAGCGTGCACTCCCTGAATTTAATAGGGAGGGTGGAGTTTTTGTCCAAAGGGATTTGGACAAAACCTCATCAAAAGTCAGATGTAAACTGTCTGATATGTGTTAAAATTTACACAGATGGTTTAGATTTACGAAGCTATTTAAAGTTATTAACTTTTAAATATGTTGGCACGAATCTTAAAGCAAATCAAACGGTAAAGTTCCTTTTTGGATGAGATTTTGTCAAAAATCCTGTGGAGAAAATTCAATTCCGAGGATGAAAGGGTAGGGCAGGAAAAAGGAGGTGAATTTAAAGGCATTCACTTGCTCCACAAGTTTATATATTAAATATTGAATTTAGAAGAGGAATAGAAATGATGAACAATAATCTTTTATTGTATTTATTGTGTCTTTTACAATGTCTGTACAAGACTATTTATAGGCTAAAAATTCTACTAGCCGTTAGGCTGTTTTCTAATTTACAGAGGCTATAATCTATATTCTAATTGTATCTTAATTACAAGATTTACTAGCTATTGCTAATATCCAGCTAGATACCTAATTAGTGTGACAGCGATACATTTGGTTGTTATATTATTTGTTGCCTAAGTTGCCAATGATGAATAATATCTTAGGGAAAGATCTTTATTCTTCAATACTCCCCCTCAAGTTGGGTTCGAATAAATTAATTGAGCCCAACTTGCTAAGTATGTTTAGATGACTGGCTTTGTCGAGTGCTTTAGTAAAGACATCTGCCAGTTGCTCTTTGCTTCTGACGAATGGGATTTCTATTTCTCCAAACTGTACTTTTTCTCTGACAAAGTGACAGTCAACCTCTATGTGTTTTGTTCTTTCATGGAACACTGGGTTGGATGCAATATGTCGTGCAGCTTGATTGTCACAGTACATTTTCATTGCTCCTGTGTGCTCTATCTTCATGTCGCTAAGTAGTTGCTTGATCCAGATGAGCTCACTCGCAGTAGATGCCATGGCTCGATATTCTGCTTCCGCACTTGATCTTGCCACCACATTCTGTTTTTTGCTCTTCCACGTGACCAAGTTGCCACCTACAAAGGTACAAAAACCTGTAGTTGATTTTCTGTCGCAGCTACCAGCCCAATCTGCATCAGAGAAACCAACCACTTCATTAGAATTATTTTTTTTCATCCAAATTCCTTGACCTGGAGTGCTTTTAAGATATCTCAGAATTCTATCAATAGCACTCAAGTGACTGGTGCGTGGAGCATGCATAAATTGGCTTATAACACTAACTGCAAAGGCAATGTCAGGTCTGGTAACTGTAAGGTAAATCAACTTGCCTACCAACATTTGATATTGTCCTATATCAGGTAGTGGTTCACCATCCTCAATTCCAAGTTTAATATTGGTCTCCATTGGGGTATTGGCTGGTTTAGCTCTCAATTTACCAGTTTCTTTTAACAGGTCAATGACATATTTTCTTTGGCATAGAAATAAGCCTTTACTTGAGTGAGCTATTTCTATTCCCAGAAAATATGAAAGTTTTCCAAGGTCCTTGATATCAAATTCCTCCTTCAAATATCGTTTTACCTTTTTAATTTCCTCATTATTATTTCCAGTGATGATAATATCATCTACATAGACAAGAATAATGGTGGTGCAATTTTGTGAATGTTTGACAAACATAGAGGAATCTGATGTGCTCTTATTAAAGTTAATTTTTAAAAGAGAAAAGCTTAGCTTGGCATACCATGCTCTTGGTGATTGCTTTAGGCCATAAATTGCTTTCTTTAACTTACACGCCAATGTTGAATCTGATGCATTCTTGTGACCTGGAGGAAGGGCCATGTAGACCTCTTCTTCCAATGTTCCTTGGAGAAATGCATTTTTTACGTCCATTTGAAACAAATCCCATCCTAAGTTGGTGGCTATTGATAACAAAATTCTAACAGTGCTCATTTTTGCTACTGGTGCAAAGGTTTCTTGGTAGTCAATACCATAAGTTTAGGTATATCCTTTGGCTACTAATCTAGCTTTGTACCTTTCAATTGTACCATCACAATTGTATTTGATTTTGTATACCCATTTGCAACCTACAGTCTTTTTGTTTTTTGGTAAATGAATAATATCCCATGTATCATTTTTTTCTAAGGCTTGAAGTTCTTCTTTCATAGCCTTACGCCAAATCAAACTTTGGTTTGCCTCATTAAAGTTTGTTGGTTCAGTTTGGTTGTTGATATTACCCAAGTAGGCCTGGTATGTAGGAGATACCTTCTTATAAGAAATATAATCTTGAATTGGATACATCACCTGATGAGATATATAATCTCTCAGTTTGATTAGAGGCCGAGTTTGTCTTACTGATCTTCTCAAGCCACTTTCTTCTTGAGTTGCTTATTCGCTTGAGTCAATTTCAATCTCTTCTTGAGTTGTTTCTTCACTTGACTCAGTTTCTTCATTTTCTCCCCCTGAAGGGATTGCACCAGTGTGATCTCCTTCAACCTGTTCTTGATTTATTTCTTCAGGAAATATAAAATTATTTGGAGACAATAACACTTCTAACACATTATTAATTAATTGTGCAGAAAAGAACCTGGTGGATCAATCCATGACTACTACTTAATCCCTCAAACATCTCCTCGATCTCCTCCTCATTATTATTATTTTTTAAAATAAGATAGGGGTCAAGTTCTAACTTTATAATTTATTGATAAATTAAAAACATCTCCTCATTATTTACCTAAGCTAGCTTAATTAATTCTATGTTTCTGTTATGTGCAGATCGCTAGTATATATAGAGTTGTGCTTTCGCAAAACTCTTTAGGCTCCGAGTATAGGATCAAATCTGATCTCATATTTGATCGGAACTGCTTAATTTGCATTAAAATTAGCACCACCAATTTCAAAACCCGTCATTAATTCGTCTAGCACACAATCACTTCCTCAATTGTAAATGAAACGCTAAATTAGTGATAAATTTCTTTGTGCTATAAACAATTAGCTTGATATTATTAATATTTTGCTTGATATTAGTGCATATAATTAGTAGCTATAATGAAAAAAATAGATATATAACCAGAGATGAACTATATATACGTGGACAATATTGGAATGGACACTCAGATGTGCTATAAAATGCTATAATATTTTGCTTAAGGGATATGATTCAATTTGACTAAAAAATCAAAATTAGATAATGTGCGATATAAATCCGATAAAGGATGAAGTTTAAAACACCAAATTTTCTAAAATTTTTCAATTAATTCAAGTGTTATCATATACTAGGATCTTCATGCTTCTGAAAATAAAGATCCAGTATGATCCAATTGCACGAGTCCGGATGCTCACTAATTTTAAAGCGTTCTGCATGAATCTTAAAGCAAATCGATGGTGAGTAACTCATCGAACCAAAGTTGGTCCGATGTCCATCGGACCTACTCTCAAGTGCTGAAAATAAAGATCCAGTATGATCCAATTGCACGAGTCCAGATGCTCTCAAGTAACTCAAATTTTGAGTTTAGATCCAGCCCGTCTAATTCGACCTAATGTGAAATGCAAGGGTCCCTTTGATATTCATGTCAGAGATTGAATCTAAACTCAAAATTTGAGTTACCCCAATTGCATTGGAGTCCATATTTCTATTTAGATCCGAGCCGTCTGATAAGGATCCAGACCAATCCATTATAAACATAAATATTATGTTACCTTGGGGGATATGATTTAGCTAGTTTTTCTTAATTACTCTATAATGATGCCAGCAAAGCTTACATGTCTTTTCACATCCCTCCACAAATAGATTCAAATTCTCCTACATTTAAGGGGAGCAGGAGAACTTATACATACATTCCTCATTTTAGCAAAATTAAACAGAAAAAAAAAATGATCATAAACAGCCCAAATACATCATCCATTCCATCTCCTTTCTCCACCTCACTTTCTATTCCTCCAGGGAATAGAAAGTGGAAGGGGGGAACAAAGGGAAGAGGTTTTATCCAAAAAGAAGAAAAGAGAAAACAAAAAACAAGGGGTATAGAGAAAATTATACAAGATGCTGCAAAGAGCGGCTAGCAGTGCTTATTCATGGTGGTGGGCTAGCCATATCAGGACCAAGCAGTCCAAATGGCTTGACAGCAACCTCCAAGGTCTGGCTTTTTTTTTTCCCCCTTTTACCTGTTCCCACTGGTAAATTAATAATCTGTGCAGATGAGTCATACCATTGATTGAAATGCATTTGCAGCTAAAATTGATATATCCACATAAGTGACAATTAAAATTGTCAACGAAACCCTTGTGCGCATCCATGGTGTCCCTTAAATATACATCTAACTGTTTGGAGACATGTAATACCAAGCACCACTCAGAATCCAAAACCCAATAACCACCCAAGAAACCGCCATTAATGAAAGAAATTATAAAGCAAAAACAATGAAGGAAGCACCGATTTCAGTAAACCAATAAGAAGTTACATTGTTCCTAAAATCTATGTATCAAGCCCATTCACTCTTTCTGACAACACTAATGCTAGACCGTTAAAATTGTTCCTAATTAGCCCTATACTAACACTTACAAATACCAAGCCTGAGAAAATTTGGATATAGGGTGCTGAAACGTAAAATGTAAAAATATTAATGTGTGGTAGATGGATTTGAACCCAAGTCTCCACAACCACAATGTGGAATTATAATTTATAACCACTAGGCTACAAGTACACAATTGATATTTTATGAGGAGGGCTGAACTATATAAAAACTTAAAAGGAAAAGAAAATAAATTAAATTTTAATATATATAATAATTTTTTAAAATCATAACAGTAGCTAAGCATTCTTTGGGTTGCACTAAGATCCGCCCTTGCTGTTGGCTGAGAATTAATCCTAGGTTCTCTCTCTACCATGGCATCTCTAACTTGCTTGGAATATCATCAATTAATGTTAGTATTTACTATTTAAGACGGTATCATTTCTTATGCATCTCACATTCTAATTCTATATATATATATATTTTTGCAGAGATGGAAGAAGAGTCAGGTGCATGCTCAAACTACTTGGTGAAGAAGCTGACTCTTTTTCGAAGCGAGCTGAGATGTACTATAAGAGGCGGCCTGAGGTGATAAGTTCAGTGGAGGAAGCGTACCGAGCATACCGTGCCTTGGCGGAGCGGTACGATCATATATCAGGCGAGTTGCACAAGGCCAACCACACAATAGCAACTGCTTTTCCTGACCAAGTGCAGTATGCAATGCTAGAGGAAGACGACAATATCCCGAAGGCAATAACCCCTGTCGATTCTAGTAAAATTCATAAGCAGACGGTAGAGGGTTTAATGAAGAAGAAAAGAGATACCAAGTTACCCGTCTTAAAGGAGAAGAAAGGTACTTTCGTATTAATTCTACCCATCATAAATATCTTGATAAATTAAAGGCTTAATTAAAGCTGCACCCTTATCAAGGTTAATATAAATGAGGGCACCAATTGATACAAACTGCTTGTGACTGTTATATGATGCCGGAAGTTCAATCTTGATATTCTTCTACAAGCACATAATTGTTATTGGCCTCAACTTGATATTATAATGTCAAGTGTATGGGTCAATTACTGTACTGTACCTCATTCTGACTGGTATTTGATACCTAGAGAAGAAATCACCACTTTTGTCATGTATTTAATAATATGGATAGGATCCTTTGAAAATGTCTTAACTTGATAATTAATCTCAACAATTTTGAAACATAACATAAAATTAAAATTTAACATTATGGATGGGAGCTATGCAAAACAAAAATGGCATATCTAAAAAATGATGAGATTTGATGTATGTTTTTTTTTATCTTTCATTGGATTGGATGACTTGAAATTTCCAATGGTTTGTTTCAACGACCCTTAATACATTATCAATCGTAGTCAAACCAGAAAAAGACTTCTATAAAGTTAAGTTACAATTCTTGTTAACCTTGATTTAAAAATATTGACAAGTTTGTCAAGCTAAGGGACAAATTGAATTAATGTAACAGGTATAAAAAAAGAGAATGCACAAGAGGAGATTAACAGGCTCCAAAAGGATATCCTCATCATACAAACCGAGAAAGAGTTCATCAAAAGCTCCTACGAGAGTGGTATCGCTAAATACTGGGAAATGGAGAAGAAAATGGCCGATTTGCAAGAGGAAGTGTGTTTCCTACAAGATGCATTCAATGCAAGTGCGGTTATCGAGGACAATGAGGCTCGCGCTCTAATGACGGCCACCGCTCTTAAATCCTGTGAGGATGTTATTTTCAATTTACAGGAGCAACAAAAGAAGTCACTGGAATTAGAGAAAGTCGAAAGTGTAAGGGTTAAGGCGTTAAGAGAAAGATTACGAGCTATTAAAAGCAACTACAGCCGAACTGTAAATGAAAAAGAACATCAAAATGATGATTTGGATTTGAATAATGGGGGAGGGAAGATTTATGAGATTAAGAAGGAGAGGCTTGAGTTGGAAATGATACGCTGAGAAAATTAAAAACCTGTTCGAGATGGATTCTGACATGTCAGTAGGCGAAGTTGCAGAGAGGATAGACCAGCTTGTGAATAAGGTCGTCGATTTAGAACTAATGGTTTCTTCTCAAACTGCTCAGATAAATAGATTGAATTTGGAAAATGGTGAGTTGGAGAAGTCTTTGGAGAATTTGGAAACCGAAAAAGGAACTTTGACAAATGACTCTCAACAGTTAAATCAGATGCTCAAGCAAGCTGAAGAGGAGTTAAGTAGAGCTCAAAACATTCAAAAAACTTTTAGAAAGGATGAAAACATGGTTCGCTTGAATTTTTCTCAAGCAGTAAATAGCCTTGGTAATATTTCGGAGAAGTTGGAGTCTCCTCTTGCTGATGTAGAGTGTACTCTTGGTAAATCAGAGCTGCATAATATGAACAGTATAAATGGGTTTGAAAATAGTTTAAATGGATCTGTCCAGGTTGAAGATGGAGTTTCTAGGGGTTCAAGTGGTTCTGAAAAAATTGTTGAAACTGCAATTGGAGATGATTCCAAAAAAAATGGGTTTGAAAATAGTTTATATGGATCTGTCCAGGTTGAAGATGGAGTTTCTAGGGGTTCAAGTGGTTCTGAAAAAATTGTTGAAACTGCAACTGGAGATGATTCCAAAGAAAATGGTTTTGAGACCGAAAATTTCACTTGCGATCAATTCGACTCCAAAAACCGAAGCAAGTTGGAAATAGATCACCCCCAAAATGGTACAAGCTCTCCTACTAGCAATGAGAATTCTCTGCAATTTGGCGATGAGGGGTTTTTGAATGGAGGCGACGAACAGGAGAACCAATTGAATGAAGATGATACAGTTCTAGAAGGTTACAAAGAAATGAAGAAAAGGCTTGCCGAAATAGAAACCAAAAACCAAGAACACGTTCACAAGCTCACGACCCAAATAACAGCACTACTGAATGCAAATGCCATGAAAGATGAAGAAATTCTCTCTCTAAAACGACTCCTTGACATGAGTATCTCATCTAATGGTAGTATCTCCGAACAAGAATATTCTGTAAATCACCGTAGGAACCGTAGCACATTGGAGGGCCTCAATTTGGAGCACTTGAAGGAATCTGGTGCATCAAATGGTACGCACTGCGCCGTACCACCCCTTGAAGAGAAGTTCAGAACAGATATAGATGCATTGCTTGAAGAGAATTTGGAGTTCTGGATGAGGTTCAGCACATCCATCCAGAAAATACAAGAATTTCAGAGCAAGTATCAGCAATTGCAGTCAGACGAAAATGCGCTTGAACCGAATTCAAATGGCGGTGTGACAAAAGACCTAAGAGCTTTGAAGACAGAGTTACAAGTGTGGCTGGAGCAAAATGCATTGCTTCGGTCTGACGTGCAATCTAGGTTAACCTCTATTTGCAATGTGCAAGATGAGATAAACCAGGCGGTGGGGCCGTCCTTCATCTCTTATCAGGCTGCAAAATTATTAGGGGAGGTACTAAACATGCAACAAGAGAATAACAGGGTGGCAGATGAGTTGCGTGCCGCTTTACATCAAGCAAGAGGGCTTCAGGCTGAAATGGAGAAGACACTGGAGAGGCAACAAGAGAGCATCAACATTTCCGAGTCGAGCAATAAGACCAACAACAGCCAGAATTTAAGAACCATCCCAACTAAGAACCGGGTGCCGCTGCAATCTTTTCTTTTTCCAGCCAAAAATAAGAAGCCGTCCATTTTTGCCCGTGTAAATCCGGTGCTTCAGAAACAGTACAGTGGCATTAGAAAGAATTTTTATACTAGATTGGATTAGGTAATTACTTTTCACTTTTACTTGTGTGAAACTTAATTTGTTTTCTTTATTATTTTTTGATAATAATTAATGTACACACGAATACTGATCATCATCAATAAACACTTAATTTCTTTGTATAACATAACAGGTACAAATATCTGACATTTGGTCTAAGGAGCAGAGATGTGCTCATGGATCTAACGACGACATCAGGATTTTCTTTTTCCGTCATTTGGATAAGTAAAGGAACTTGAACTTGATTTCTTTCTACATGAATATCAGGTTCAAGATTTTTTATCTACACTAGTTTCAGTTTCAACTTTCACCCATTACCTACCTGTATAGGTATAGGCGTATAGCACATTCACATATATTTTATTTTATTTTATCGATTAAAGGTGTAAACATATATATATATATATGCTCACACGTTTGGTAGAGCTGAGAAATATTTTTAATGGAATGAAGTAACCTTTTCTTTAATGGGCCTCATCTTAAGCAGCATCAGAAATTGGGCTAGCAACATGTGCTCACAATTAATTCTTTATTGGGCCGAGAGGGACATAGGAGGCCCATCCTATAGAATAAACAAAAATAAATGCTAAAAACGTGTGCTCCCAAGTAATTATTTATTGGGCCCAGATGGATATAGGATGCCCATCATGTAAAAATAACAAAAATGAATGTGGTAACCTTTTCTGCACTGATAGCTAGAAGCAAGACATTAATGATCATATTTCAGCTTATTCAAATTTTCATGAAGAAGCAAATTTATGGTTATCATTTTTTAGACACATTCGGGCTCAAGGTCAAAACATTGCCTATTCACAACGTTTTCATTAAAAAAAATAGAAGGGATCTTGTTCCATAACCGAACATTTTGATAGAGAAAAGAGGAAAATATAGCTGCGTGTATAAACTTACCGATTTTATTCACATCTAATTTAAAGGGAGAATCTAGCTATCCCCTAGGATCCATCCCCCATTTTATTCTCCAGTCAATAACGACTTGAGTAACTACTAACTACTTGGGAGGACCACTTACTATTTGGAGACCACCTAATATTTGAAAGATTTTACAACTGGTGTGTGCGAGTATTCATACATAATACATAAAGTATTCACATATAATATATCAAGTATTCATACCTAAGATATCCAATATTTAAAAAAAAACTGGATACATCACTCACCAATCTTTTACACGTTTTTAGAGATGGTTTTTTTTTCTCCGTTCAATCTAACCAATATTTCTGACGATCTGTGAGAAATTTTGTAAATCTAAAACCACGAACGTCTTTTACACAATTTTCTCTGACATACTTTCTAGTTGTCTATTGCACAAGTATTCATACCTCGTCAGAAGTATTCATACCTCATCAAGCAAGTATTCATACCTCGTCGTGTAAGCACAAATAGTTAATGTATCAAGAGTATTATAAGCATATTTGCATACCTCGATTAATTTTACAAGAGCAGCCGAATAGTATTGAACATTGCTTTATTGCTTTCTAGTTCAATTTTATTTTTTGGAAATAAAAAATAGTTAAAGTATTCATCCATAAGATATCAAGTATTCATACATATACGTTGAAGTATTTATACCTAAGATATCAAGTATTCATTCATACACGTTGAAGTATTCATACCCAAGACATCAAGTATTCATTCATACACCTCTAATTTTTTCAAATTTTATTTTTTTGTCATTTCTTAGTACTTAGTACGCACTAGCCTAATTCACCATTAATGAAGCTTTGTTCTTTGCAAATAACTCGCTACTGCATGAGGAAGAGGAACATAGACACTATGGATCTGACCCGGCGATCGACAATGATGGATCTGATCCGGCGGAGGCGTGCTTAATTGGGATGGAGTGACGGAGGTGGAGGTGGGAGAGGGAGGCGGCAGATGTGGGAGGCGGAGGTGGGAGAGGGAGGCGGAGGCGGAGAGGGAGAGGTGGGAGAGGGAGACAGAGGCAGAGGTGGAGGGCGGCGGCGGAGAGTGAGAGGTGGGAGAGGCAAGCAGAGGTGGAGAGGGAGAGGTGGGAGAGAAGGAAAGGCGGAGGTGGAAGGTGGAGGCGGAGGTGGGAGAGGGAGAGAGAGAGGAAAGAAATAAAGGGAGAAAATTTGCTAATTAATTTGTAGGGACCATTAGATAGTTAGAATTTGTAATTATAGTTAGAAGAGGAAGTTAGTTAGTTGGGGGATGAAATAGGGGAATGATAGATAGTTGGAAAATATAATTATTCTAATTTTTAATGGGTATGGGTAGGGTATGAGTAAAGTCAAATTTAATGAGTATGGGTATGAAAATGCCTCCACTCGACCCGTACCGTACCCATTGACACCCCTAGGTGCACGGCTATTCCGAGAGAAACGCCCTGGCTCGACATGTTAAATGCATTGACGTATGCATGCACCAAGTGTTGTTTACGGATAAGAAAATGAATCCTTTCTTTCATACAAGCGTTTCCTCTTCCCCTATAGAACTAAATCTCCTACAGCTATAACGGTGCCGCTCTTTGTATAGCTACTCAATCACATGATTCTGTTATTTGATCAGAGGATGTTTTTTACAGGGAAGCGACTAATTGTACCTAAGCTTATGTACTCAGTTTTTATTCAACTCCAAGTGTCATAAATTGTCACCAAATCCTGTAAACTACTACAATATTGTATCCTATAAATCTCAATACCGAATCTTGTAAAATAAGGAACTGAAAGTTCTCACAAGTAGCGACTTTTGAAAGTGGTCCCGAATTAGTCACTAACTGCTTTGACTAGGACCACTTGCACTATTTGCAATACTTTCGCCATGACCACTTCCAAAAGTTCTCTAATGACTTTGTAACTAACCCAGAACCACTTTAAACACTGTAAACTATCTTTTTTAATCATGTAAAATAAAACGCGGTAAATAATACTGTAAAACTAAAAAAATGAAATTTTAATTTTTTTAAAATTGATTTTTTTTTCAAAATTTAATTTTTTATATCTGCATCTAGATCCTGTAAAACAACAAAATAAATATTGTAAAATAACACTATGGATACTGTAAAACAACAAGATGAATATTGTAAAATAACAAGATGGATACTTAAAACAACATGAAGGATTCATACATCATCGAGCAAATACCTCTACGCCTCCGCCTCAACACTATGGATTCATACCTCTACGCCTCCGCCTCCCTCTCTCACCTCCGCTTCGTCTCTCACCTCCGCCTTCCACCTCCCACCTCCGCCGCGTCCCTCTCCCACTTCCGCCTCCGTCACTCCATCCCAATCAAGCACGCCTCCGCGGGTCAGATCCATCGTGTCTATGTTCCTCTTCCTCATGCAGTAGCGAGTTATTTGCAATAAACAAAGCTTCATTAATGGTGAATTAGACTAGTGCGTACTAAGTACTAAGAAATGACAAAAAAATAAAATTTGAAAAAATTAGAGGTGTATGAATGAATACTTGATGTCTTGGGTATGAATACTTCAACGTGTATGAATGAATACTTGATATCTTAGGTATAAATACTTTAACGTATATGTATGAATACTTGATATCTTATGGATGAATACTTTAACTATTTTTTATTTCCAAAAAATAAAATTGAACTAGAAAGCAATAAAGCAATGTTCAATACTATTCAGCTGCTTTTGTAAAATTAATCGAGGTATGCAAATATGCTTGTAATACTCTTGATACATTAACTATTTACGCTTACACAACGAGGTATGAATACTTGCTTGATGAGGTATGAATACTTGCGACGAGGTATGAATACTTGTGCAATAGACAACTCGAAAGTATGTCATCATGGATCTCATTTGAAAGAAAAAATTGTGTAGAAGACGTTCGTGGTTTTAGATTTGCAAAATTTCTCACAGATCGTCATAAATATTGGTTAGATTGAATGGAAAAAAAACCATCTCTAAAACCGTGTAAAAGATGGGTGAGTGATGTATCTAGTTTTTTTTAAATACTTGATATATTAGGTATGAATACTTGACGTATTATGTATGAATACTCGCGCGTGCCAGTTGTAAAATCTTTCAAATATTAGGTGGTCTCCAAATAGTAAGTGGTCCCCCCAAGTAGTTAGTAGTTACTCAAGTAGTTATTGACTGGGGATGAAATGGAGGATGGATCCTGGGGGATAGCTAGGTTCTCCCTAAAAATTAACCTTACCCTACCCTACCCTTACCCGTTAATTTTATCGGGTAACGAAATGGTAGCGGAAGAATAACGGATTATAATAATATAATAATTAGTTTTATTATATTTTACAAATTAAATATAAAAAGCTCATTCATTTAACACATATGTAATTACATTTCTAATAAAAAATAAAAAAAATGTGCAATCAATTCCAACTAAATTATTTTTTATAAAGGAAAAAAAATTCAAAAATACGAATACATATTTAGGTGGGTTGGAAATTTAATTGAATATATATTTAGATTTTATAATTATCCTATAGGGTAACGGGTACGAAATAGTCATTACCCATACCCTTACCCATTTGGTTAACGGAATTTTTTTTTATCCATACCCATATCCAATTATCTAACGAAAAAAAAACCTTACCCATAATTATCGAATCAATACGGGTTGGGTAAACGGCTAAAAAGGTACCGTTGACACCCCTACGTGCAACTTTTTCTATTTTGAATAATAAATTAATTTAATTTTCATTTGATTTTCATTTAATTTTAGTTTTTTTATTTATTTTAAAAGTGTACATACAAGTTTTCTTTTCAAATCTTGACTCTTAATTTATATCTAATTGTTGAGTAGGGTTTAGATCGGAACTAATTTTTTTTCATAGGAATTGTTGAAAATAAAAATATATAATTGTGGTGAGTGAGATTTGATTTCAAGTTCTCTCAACTATAGTGACGAGATTCGCAAATAATTTGTGAAAATAATTCGGATTTGAACTCTTTCCGAAGCAATCTACGTATTCGGTTTCCTGACTTAATTTCTGAATTATTTTGCGAATTTATAATTTTTTTCTAAATTTTACGAATTATTTCCTAATTAAAATAAATAAATTTAATTTATAACTTTTTTTGCTCTCTTGTGGGACTAAGATCTCTGGTCCAGACTTGATATATTCTGAATTATTCCCGAATCACGAACTTTTGACCCTGCGTAACCTTTTCCGGATCATTTATTTGTCTATGTTCTCAACCGCAAAATAGAACTTTAACCACTACGCTACTACTAAACATTTGTTATTTATTGAGAGTGGCTAGACTATATAAAAAGTAAAAAAAAAGATAATAATTCAATTAAGTTTCTATATGCATAATTAAAATTTTAAAATCATAGGAGTGACTTAGTCACATTTTGGCTAAGTCTTAGATCCACCTCGATAGGATTAGAATGCTCTATTGTTTTTGTCTTACAATCATAACTCACATTCTTATCTCTGTTTTAAAGTTCAAACAATCAATCCAAACAACTCACATGATTTTCATATTAAATGTGCTTGAAGACCAAATTTTATACTTTTTTTGAAAATTGTTTACTATTTTTTTAAATAAATACAAACTCATTGTTTTTCAAAAGATTCAAGACCATCTGAAAACAATGATTTTGTACCAACTTAAAAAAAATAGTAAAAAGAAAATTCCAAAAAATATAAAATATAGTCTTCAAGCTCATTTTAATATGAATATTATATTGAGTTGTTGGAATCGATTATTTAAATTTTGAAAATAGAAATAATAACGTGAGTCACAATTAGGGCAAACAAACAATGAGCCATTTGAACCTCTACTCCTAATGATTATATAATATATATACCACACTCTTGTATTGCATGCCCAATTTTTGTCAAAAAAAATGTACGAATTAATAAAAGTATTTCTAGCTTTCGATAGATCCATCAATGGACCATCATTGACATAGAAATTATAATTTTAGCGAAGTTGGGATGCTTTTCTACAAGAGCGCATTGACTTGTTGACAGTTAACTTTTGTAATATTTTTCCCCGAGTATTAATTGGTGCTAATCTAGTAATGTTTTAACAGTATTAAGTATGAGTGAGGCTATGGTGCTATGCATAGCACCGTTTGGGTCCGTGCTACGGCTCAAAATTTAACTTTTCAAAATCCTAACGGTCGATCCGAACCGTTCAACATGATTATAAAATGAATATGTACTTGCAAACCAAATTTTACAATTTTTCGGATTTTTTTACTATTTTTTTAGATAGGCTGTTTTTGGATGGTCCAGAATGTTCAAATCAAGTTATTTTCGAAAAAATAGTAAAAAAATCCGAAAAAATGTAAAATTTGGTTTGCAAGTACATATTCATTTTATAATCATGTTGAACGGTTCGAATCGACCGTTATAATTTTGAAAAGTCAAATTTTGAGCCGTAGCACGGACCCAATCGGTGCTATGCATAGCACCATAGCCTCACTCATTTAGTATATATACATCACCTTGCTAGAAATGGCACGACAGCAAAAGGAAAGATAATCTAATTTATCCCACATGTAGTATTATATCATGCACTATACCCAAAAGAAAATATACTTATATATATATTTTAACCTGATCCGCCAACATGACCACCAAGCATAAGCATGTGAGTGACATGCAGTACATAGTTTAATTCCTTGCACGTATGATCACTGAACTTCAATCGTGCCTCCCAAAATTGATGTCCTCATAAATCCCAACGCTCACCGACAAAAGGGTCCATAAAAAATGGGGATCTCATACGCGTGGATCTCATACGCAGTGAGAGTTGGTGATATGAGGGACAAGATATATAGGAAGCATTAATCGTATTGGTGCTTTTTTTTTTTATATTGCTTAAATATTTTCTTTTATGTTCACCTCAAGTCTAGGGCTAACAATGGAGTCTGGCTATTATAACATCAGTGTCATTTCAACTTATATAACACCAACTCTAAAACCTATCGAATTGACTTCAAACGGTGAATCCAAACCGTTCAAACCGATCTATTTCATTAGTTGTGCGTTTACATGCAAAATTTATAATTTTTCGGATTTATTTAGTATCAAGTCATGCAGTCAAATGTGTGAGTTTTTAAGTTAATTTTAATGCATTCATTTTTCAACATTTTTGACCGCTTGATTTGATACTAAAATAACTAGAAAATATAAAATTTTTGCATATAAACGCATCACTCATAAAATAAATCGGTTTGAACAGTTTGAATTAGTTGTTTGAAGTCTATCCAATTAATTTTGTAGTTGGTGTCATATGACACTGATGTCATACTAGCCGGACTCCTAACAATGAGTCGAGCAGACTTAAAACAAATTTTGAAATCGGTTCATGTCAGAACGAGTCGAGTCCAAAATCGAACAATTGGGGCAAAAAAAAGAAAAAGAAAAAATTGAAGTGCTTGTTTGAAAAATGTTGGATAGTTAAATGAAATAACTACTAGTACTAGGACCACCATCGTTATATATTACCTTTTATCGGGCTTGTGCCTGAACCACTTCAACAAAGAATCCCAACATTCTTGAACCTACTCTTACCTAAAAAGGCTTCTGTTCAATGAAATAAAAAAAACCTCGAAAGGATTATCTCATTCTCATAGCAAGATGTCATTAATTAGAATAGATTTACTTTTGTTCAGAGTAAAAAGCTTACGTCTCATTTAATATAGAATTCACAGTTTTTTCTTTAAAAATTTCAACAATGTCAATTTATGATCTGAACAGTCCCAATTAATTGATATGAGTTGTGTATTTCTAAAATTCTTGTTTATAACCTTCTCCATGTGTACATATGTTTTTTCTTGAACAAGTGCACATATGACGGTTTTTGTTTGTTTGTAAATTAAAATGTTAACCTAAGTAGCTCAATAAATAATTATATAAAATTTTATAAAATACTAATTTATACTATTTTAAGAATTTTTTTACTATTTTTTATAATTTTTTAAACATTACTTAAAAATAATAGAAAATACCAATATTGGAAGGTCAAATAGGATCATCTTTCAAAAATCATAAAAAATAGTAATTAAATTTTAAAATTGTTAAAAATTAATATTCTACAAATTTTGATATAACTAATTTATTGAGCTACTTAGATCAACGTTCCGAATATAATTTTTTTTTAAATTTAATACGTAAGCATTTTGGCCGAAATGCTACCAAAAACGTATTAGCCAGGCCCCTAATTATATGATGGATACGCTTTTCGTCTTGAGCAACTGTTAATAGCCCTTTTAATGCACTTGGGTTTCTAGATTAATTATGAGGGACTCAAAATTAATTTTCTTTACAATTTTGTCCTTTTAACCATAATTGTTGTATATTTTAGGTATAGAATTTTTAGGTATAGAATGGGTGCTGATTTTAGCACAACTACTGTTTTTATTAACACAACATTTTTAAAATTTTCAAGTATATAGACAACTTTGTCCTTACTTTATTGTTGCTATAGCTTGCCTTATATGATTATGCATCAACACTTTCTTTATTTAATGATAGTGATTCACTTTATTTCCAAAATCAAAGCATCTCTCTAAATATATTTCTTTCATAAAGAACGGAACACACAAATTAAAACTCATAACTAATGAGAAGAAAAATCAATTTACCAATCAACAAAAAGAAAACTTATAACTAAATTAACATATAATAAATTGTAGATTTTGTTAATTGAAACGATCAGATTTAAAGATAAAATTATCTAAGTATTTAGTTTTATTATATAATTTACAATTAAGCAAAAGTACCGGCAACATAATTTTTATTCAATTGAGTAACATAATTAAAAGTAGGAAGTAATTACATCTACAAAAAAGAAAAAAAATTAAGTAGCAATTGGGATATATTATTCAAAATTTGGTTGGGTAACATGCTAAATAATTTTTTCTTCTTTTCATAGTGTAGTATACAATTTTTTTTACCAAAATAAAATAACATGAATGAAGGATAACAAACTTGGAAAATTGTTAATTAAAAAAAGAAACATATGATAGCTTGATTGAGAAACAAATTGAGGAGTAAAGTTGTTTGTTTATTAAAATATTTAAAACTTGTTGTGTTGATAATACTTTTTGT
The DNA here is from genome assembly GCA_025461045.1 of Carex parvula. Taxonomy (NCBI): domain Eukaryota; kingdom Viridiplantae; phylum Streptophyta; class Magnoliopsida; order Poales; family Cyperaceae; genus Carex; species Carex parvula. The sequence goes on from JAJGRW010000477.1 coordinate 23,953, forward strand.
GGTGTGAATATCAGCACCGTATAGAATCTATCTCTGCAGTAAATCATGTATCAATTCACATGAACAATGAGAAATATAAATTTCTACTAAATTAATTAACTCTAGACCGAAAGTATTTTTGGGAGGAGTTTGTTTAAATCAGTTGAGTTGAATTGAATTGATTGAGACTTGATAATTTAAATAATCAATTTAAACAAACAAATACAATGAGTTTTGGGAAATCAAAATTGAGAGTCTAGGGGAAAGGACTTCTGCTGAATCCTGAACGCTTTGCGATCCGTAAAGTCCGAATTTTGGTTAAGTCCCAACATGAAAATTGTATGTCTCTTTGTCTTCTTTCCAACAAGATTTTGATAACCTAAATTAGAGTTCATATGACAAAGTTATGGTCAAAATACGAACAGTGTGTCAGCAACTTTGATTTCACTCTAGAGCACTTTGTGGGCTGCAAAATTAATGGTCTTTGTGGGTTGCAAATTCTTCAGTTTTACTCCATTTTGTCGCCAGAAAATCTTCTCAATTCATGGAGGATTGTAGCTCGCAATTTGATCTGATTTCAGTCTTAGATTTTAATTTTTGCAATTTAATTTGAACTAGGACAGTAACTTAAACTTTGGGTAAAACTAAACCAAAGTATTCTAAAATACAAGAAAATTGGTACAAATTTAGAGGTAAAACCCTATCCAAATACATATATAATTGAGCCTATCAATAATTAGTCAACTTATAATTTAGGGTGGTTTAAAATAGTAGGATAAGAATTTACTAAATTTAGTACTCAATTAATTAATATTTAAGGGGAAAGTGGCGATAATTTAATAGGTAAGGTGTTTTTTTTGGGTTAATTTTTTTCATATACCCTTCAACTTGTCTTGATTTTCTTATTTCCCTCTCTAGAGTTTAATATATTGTATATACCCTCCAACTCTTCAATGTGTTTCTTAATAAGAAAAAAAAAACTAATTCTACTCAAATAATATTAAAAAAATTAGTATTAATTTTGTTTCTCAAAAATAGACAAAAATGCCCCTAATATTACAGAATGTTCTTTCTTTTCTCCCTATTGATGATCAAAATGCCCTTAGCTTGCATTTAAAGAAATATATTACAGAGTATGCTGCTGGTAAAGATTGCAGCTATCATGATCATCAACTTCCAGAGACACCCAAGTTCTACTCCCTCATACTGTGAATACTAGCCTAATAGTAGTACCTCGCCATATAGTGCACAAAAATACCAGTACAGAGGATCTGACACTTGATGAGATAATACAAACAAACACCAGAGGAAATAAAATGCAAAGACAACCCCCAAAAGCTTTGGGAACGTAAAATAGTGGGTGAAAATAAATATACACATATCCTATCTCCTCTCTCTCCACGGTAGGACCTCATCTCACACAAACCATTGAAGATTCAAAACTCTAGCTAGATAGTTTTTTTTCTCTATTATCTCAAATTGCCTTAATCTAGTTGTAGAATTTTCATAATAATTGATTACTATGTTATCTCATTTTATTAAACAATTAGAATACATGCATCGTGTCTCAAATGAGAATACATACACGCGATCAATTTAGAGATACTCTTGACAATAATATAATTCAATAATTGCATCTTTAGTTTTTTGTTTGAAGCCCTTTGATTTTTCTTTTCTTTTTTGGAATGTAACTATGGAAAGAGTAACAGAGAATTAGTTGGGCTCACCGCTCATGAGAGTAAGGTGATGCAAAGGAGTAACCTATGGTTCTCTTTTCTTTTATACTTTTTGTTTTTGTTATTAGCTTGTAGAGTTAATGAGGAAGGAAGAGCAAGAGAATGAGCAAGAAGAAGGATATTATGGTCAATTGCTTTTAAAGTAAACAAAAATCATAGATGGAACATTTAATAAAATTAATTAATCGGTCTCTTTAATCGTATGGGTAAATAAGAAAGAGATGGAAGAGTTGAGTGGTAAATTTGATATATACATGAGTTAAGGGAGAAATAAGAAATTGACACTGTATTGAAGGGCATTTAAGAAATTTTTTTTTTTAAATACAGATCAAGTCAAAATATTCAACTTTAAATATTAAAGAAATTTGTTGTATTTTGAATTTGCGATCTCCTAGGTAGATATTAATTATTATTTCAAACAACTTAGTCATTAATTGAATTATAAGTTGATTTCCAATATTGATATATTTAGTTAATGCCCGTACGTACGTAAAGATGAGGTTTTCAAATTTCAACTTTAAATATTTTGAAAAATAATTAGATTTTTTGAGAATAATTTTATTATTGACTTATGCTAATACTATTTTTTTTTAGAATAATACCATTTCTGTTGTAAAATTAAAATGAAGTTGCAACAAAAATAAGTAAATGATAAGAGAGATAGGGAGAGCAATAGCAGAATTTTATTCTCTTCTAATTGCATGTACATTCTTGCTTTTACAAAGCCTCTATTTATAGGCCAGAAAGAGATGTTACAATAATAAAGAAGAAAATGAATGTCCATAGTAGTGGAGTAGTGGAGTAGTGGAAGAAGTGGGGCAATGAATTGAACATCCACATAAATCATATTAAATTTGATTTACAACACTTCCCCTTGGATGTTTATCTTTCATTATACGCTATTAATATGATACTTCAGGATCAATATTAACACGATACTTCCGGACCGTGTACTGCCTCATTAAAAACCTTATCAAGAAAAACCCATTGGGATAAAAACTTGATTAAGGGAAAAAGAGTACAGTGCGTATAACGCTTCCCCTCATTTAGATATTATTGAATATTCTTCAATCGGTGTAGACCTATCTTCTTTCTGAATTGTTCAAAAATCTTCGTCGGCAAAGATTTTGTGAATAGGTCTGCCAAATTATCGATTGATCGGACTTGGCAAACATTGATTACGCCTTCCTTTTGTAGGTCATGTGTTGAAAAGAATTTTGGCGCAATATGTTTAGTCCGATCTCCTTTGATATATCCTTCTTTGATTTGTGCAATGCATGCTGCATTATCTTCATGCAGCGGAGTAGGGTTCCTTGATGTTTTCAAGCCCGCATTCTTCTTGAATATTTTGAATCATTGACCGTAACCAAACGCATTCTCGACCTGCCTCGTATAAGGCGATCAGCTCGGCATGATTTGATGATGTTGCCGTAAGAGTTTGTTTTGTTGATCACCATGAAATTGCAGCTCCACAATAAGTGAATACATATCCCGTTTGGGATCGTGCTTTATGTGGATCCGATAAATATCCCGCATCTGCATATCCAATTAATTTGGATTTTGCATCCTTTTGATTATATAATCTCATATCTCTAGTTCCGCAGAGATATCAAAATATGTGTTTAATTCCATTCCAATGTCTTCTGGTTGGTTTGGAATTATATCTTGCTAACACATTTACTGAAAATGCGATATCGGGTCTTGTATTATTTGCAAGATATAATAATGCCCCGATTGCACTTAAGTATGGTACTTCAGGACCAACCACTTATTCATTATTTTCTTGCGGGCGAAAATGATTATTTTCTGCATTTAGCTATCGTACGACCATTGGTGTGCTCAAAGGATGAGCTTTATCCATATTGAATCTCTTTAGTACTTTTTCAACATAATTTGATTGATGGACAAATATTCCATTATTTAGATGCTCGATTTGCAGGCCGAGACAAAATTTAGTTACACCAAGGTCTTTCATTTCAAACTCATTTCTCAACAATTTTGCAGTATTCTCAATCTCTTCAGGAGATCCAATAATGTTCAAATCATCAACATACACTGTAATGATTATAAAACCTAGATTTGATCTTTTAATGAAAACACACGGACTGATTATATTATTTTTATATCATTCTTTTAGAAGGTACTCACTCAGTCGATTGTACCACATTCGGCCTGATTGTTTTAGTCCGTATAAAGATCTTCTTAATTTTATAGAGTACATTTCTCTAGGTATTGATTTATATGCTTCAGGCATTTTCAATCCTTCGGGGATTTTTATGTATATGTCACTATCAAGTGAACCATATAAATATGCTGTTACGACATCCATAAGTCACATTTTTAGATTTTCTGTAACTGTGAGACTTATTAGAAACCTGAGAGTTATCGCATCCACTACAGGTGAAGCCTTGTGCCACTAGCCTTGCTTTATATCTCACAATCTCATTTTTCTCATTCATTTTTATTGCAAATACCCATTTGTAACCTACAGGGTTAACATCTTTAGGGGTTAAGACTACAGGTCCAAAAACATTGCGCTTTTCAAGCGAATCTAATTCAGCCTTCAGGGCATCTTTCCATTTTGGCCAATCATTTCTGTGCATACACTCTTCAGGAGTTTTTGGCACATAATCTTCCTCATTTAGCACATCAATTGCCATAGCATATGCAAAAATTTCATCAGTACATGTTTCATTTCGGTTCCATATTGCACCATTCTGTACATAGTTTATTGAGATCTCATAATCATTAGGTACTTGAGTTTTTTTTTGAACTTCATCAACCTCTTCTAGAGTTTTATCAACTTCTTCAGAAGTTTTACCATTAATCTCTTCTGGGATTTTATCAACTTCTTCAGGAGTTCTACTATCAACCTCTTCTAGGGTTTTATTGACTTCTTCAGGAGTTTTACCATCAACCTCTTCTAGGGTTGGACCAACTGCTTTATTCTACTCTTTCATTTTATGTGGATTTACATCCTTAGAACCAAGTGGTCTTCCACGTTTCCTACGTACATTAGATTTATTAGATATTTTTGTAATGTCAATTCGAGCAGGTGCGTTTATAGCTGGAATATGCGATTTAGTAACTCTATTTGTATCTGTAAATGCATCAGGCAATTCATTTGCAATTCTTTGCAAATTTATAATCTTTTGAACTTCGAGTTCACATTGACCACTTCGGGGGTCAAGATAAGATAACGATGAATTTCAAGTTACTTGTTTATCCAGCTTTGGTTTTTCTTCCCTTAAGTTTGGGAATATTGATTCATTAAAATGACAATCAGCAAATCTTGCTGTAAAAACATCTCATGTTAATGGTTCTAAATATTTAATAATAGAAGGAGAGTTAAAACCAATATAAATTCCCAACCTTCTTTGAGGTCCCATTTTTGTGCGTTGTGGAGGAGAAATTGGAACATATACTGCACAACCAAATACCTTTAGATGGGACAAATTTGGTTCTCTTCCAGAGACCAATTGTAACGGGGAATACCTATGATCTGCAGTTGGCCTTAACCTAATTAGTGCAGCAGCATGTAATATGGCATGTCCCATGCAGCAGACGGTAAACTAGATTTCATAAGTAAAGGTCTAGCAATTAATTGCAACATTTTAATCAACGATTCTGCTAGATCGTTTTGTGTATGAACATGGGTCACTGGATGTTCTACCGTAATTCCAATAGACATGCAATAATCATTAAAAGTTTGAGAAGTAAACTCTCCTGCATTATCAAGTCAGATTCTTTTAATTTGATAATCCGAAAAATGAGCTCTCAATTGGATAATTTGTGCTAATAGTTTAGCAAACGCAACATTTCTTGTTGCTAACAAACTCACATGTGATCAGCGTGTTGATGCATCAATTAACACCATAAAATATCTAAATGGTCCACATGGAGGTGTAATAGGCCCACATATATCTCCTTAAATTCTTTCTAAAAATGAAGGAGCTTCAGGTCCAATTTTATTTGGAGATGGCCTAGTAATTAGTTTTCCAAGAGAGCATGCTTCGCATGTCAATTCTTTTGATAATAGGATCTTCAGGTCCTTTAGGGGATGCCCATTTGCACTTTCAATTATTCTCCTCATCATTATATTTTCTGGATGACCCAATCTGTCATGCCATAAAGTAAATAACTTTGGATCAAATAACTTCTGGTTAGTAACCATATTTGATTCTATTGTACTTATATAAGTACCATATAGTCCAGAAGACAATGCTTGCATCTTTTCCATTATAATTTTCTGGCCATTTTTAATAGATGTGATATGAAGATATTTGCAATTTCTCTCATTCATAGTTTCAATATGATAACCATTCTTTCGAATATCTTTAAAACTTAGTAGATTTCTTCTGGATCTACTTGAATATAATGCATCATCTATTATTAATTTTGTTCCTTCAGGTAACAAAATACAAGCTCTTCCGGAGCCTTCAATTAAATTAGTTGTGCCAGATATAGTGTGGATATTAGTCTCACCAAGATGCAATTGTGAAAAATATTTCTTGCTTTTCAATATGGTATTTGTTGTTCCATTGTCTACTAAACATGGATCTTCTTTACTTACCATTGCGTTAGTCATTTTCCTTTAAAATAAAAGAATGCAAGAATAAATAAAAATAAAAATAAACTACCTTTATTCATTAATTTTATTTGCATACAATATAAAATTTAAAATGTAAACTAAACTTTTATAAACATAAACTTCTACATTATATTTTCTCCCTTAGTAAAATGTCTATTTCTTTATCCACATTATAGAAAAAATCTGATACATCAAAATGTGTATCTATATGGCATTCATATTCGGGGTCATTTTAGTTTCCACATTTTCTCCTTTTTTTTTTTCCTTAATTGTGGCTTGATAAAGTCCTACAAAATGCTTGGGCGTACGACAGGTACGCAATCAATGATTTGTCATCCCACATCTGTAACAAACATCTTCAAGATGTTTTTCTTTCTCATTTTTCATTAATACGTATTTATAACAAAATACAACTTCAGGTTACTAATACCATAACTTCGAGTTATGATAAATGAAAAAGGAGATAAATTCAAACTTTGTGAGATTTGTCATATGTACTACAAAATAGATACGTATTAATAATTTCAGATTATTAATATCATAACTTCAGGTTATAAATGCCATAACTTCAGGTTATTAATATCATAACTTAAGGTTGTGAAAAGGGAGATGAATAAATATAAATAAAAGAATATGTAAATTGCATAAATAAATAAATAAATAAATTTAAATGTATTAATAACTTCAGGTTAATATTATATAACTTCAGGTTATAATAAAATACTTATTTAATAACTTCTGGTTATTAAATTGCTTGACTGCGCTATGTAAAATTTAATTTGAAATAACTTCGGGTTATATTTTTATCCAATGACCTATAATAACTTCTAGTTATTATATTGAATTTATATGAAAATTTCTAATAAAACTTCAGGTTTTAATTGGGAATAACTTCAGGTTATTATTCATCCAGTGGCCTATAATAACTGCTGGTTATTATATTAATTTTATATTAAAATTTCAAATAGAACTTCAGGTTCTAAACAATTATAATAATAACTTCATATTATTATTTTTATTATTATATTCGAGTAATACAAACTTCAGTTCTTGATAACAATTAGTTTTGATAATAATTTCAGGTTATTATTCTATCATTCACTTCAAGGAATGATTCTTATAAACTAAAACAAACATAATAAAAAATTCAAATGAAATTTAAATTAATGAAAGATATAATAATCAATCATATAAATTACTTACAGAATAACTTTACAACTTCTTCCGAGCAATTCGTGCTGATAACGTGTTGTAAAATTACAATGAAGTTGCAACAAAAATAAGTAAATGACAAGAGAGATAGAGAGAGCAATAACAGAATTTTATTCTCTTCTAATTGTATGTACATTCTTACTTTTACAAAGCCTCTATTTATAGGCTAGAAAGAGATGTTACAATAATAAAGAAGAAAATGAATGTCCATAGTAGTGGAGTAGTGGAAGAAGTGGGGCAATGAATTGAACATCCACATAAATCATATTAAATTTGATTTACAACAATTTCATTGTTTTCTGTTTGGATCGATATACTTTGACGTTGAATTTAAAATTGTACTCCATATATCTATATACATATATATATATATATATATAGAGAGAGAGAGGGATTAGTTAATATCAAAATGTTTGTTCCGGAGCGGTGGTGCAACCAATTGGTTTTCCGATTTCAAAGTCCAAACGGTCGATCCAAACCGTTAGATGTGAACTCTATATTATAATGTACTTGGAGACAAGATTTTACATTTTTTTGAATTTGTTTACTATTTCTTGAGCCCTTTTTAAAATTACTGATTTTAATAAACAGTGAAAATTTTCTGAATCATTGAAAACAGTGATTTTAAAATTAACTTAATAAATAGTAAAAATATTCTAAAAAATGTAAAATTTGGTCTCCAAACACATTTTAATACAGATTGAATGTTGAATGGTTTGGATCGACTATTTAGATTTTGAAAATGTAAAAACTGAAACGTTTGTTCCGCAGCCTAGGAACAAACGTTTTGATATTAGCCAACCTCTATATATATATATAGAGAGAGAGAGAGAGAGGAGGGATCAAGTTACAACAAATTTGAGTTACAACAAAGTTACAACAATCATTTTTTACATTTTGAAATTGCAAATCGTCAATCCAAACCATCCAACATGATCTCCACAATAAAATGTGCTTCCAGATCAAATTTTACATTTTTTTGAATTTTTTTACTATTTATTAAGATGGGTACAAAATTCAATGGTCTGAATTTGACTAGTTTTTGTAAAATACTTAATAAATAGTAAAAAAATTCAAAAAAATGTAAAATTTGATCTAGAATCACATTTTATTGTGGAGATCATGTTGAACGGTTTGGATCGACGATTTGGAATTTCAAAATGTAAAAATTGATTGTTGTAACTTGATCCCTCCTCATATATATAGGAAGTGTCTACGGTGTTATGCATAGCATAGAGACCTCCGTGCTACGGCTCAATTTTTTAGTTTTCAAAATCCTAACGGTCGATCCGAACCGTTCAACATGATCTCCATATGAATATGTACTTGCAAACCAAATTTTACATTTTTTAGAATTTTTTACTTATTTATTAAGCCAATTGAAAAAACAGTAATTTGTACACAACAGTAAAATCTTCTGGACCATTGGATCAGTAATTTTCAAAGTGGCTTAATAAATAGTAAAAAATTCTAAAAAATGTAAAATTTGGTTTGCAAGTACATATTCATATGGAGATCATGTTGAATGGTTCGGATCGACCGTTAGAATTTTGAAAACTCAAAAATTGAGTTGTAGCATGGAGACCCTCTATGCTACGCATAGCATATTAGCCAGATTATATATATATATATATATATATATATATATATATATAGAGAGAGAGAGAGAGAGAGAGAGAGAGAAAGAATGACTAATATACAAACGTTTTCCTGGACTCAAGAACAAACGGTTCGGTTCTCTGATTTTCAAAGTCCAAACAGTAGATCCAAACCATTAGATATTCAATCTATATTAAAATGTGCTTGGAGACTAAATTTTACATTTTTTTGGAATTTTTTACTATTTATTAAGCTGGTTTGAAAACCGGTGTTTTTCAATGCTGCAAAAATTTAATAAAAACAACATTTTTCAAACCATCTTAATAAATAGTAAAAAATTCCAAAAAATGCAAATTTGGTCTCCAAGCACTTTTAATATAATTGAATATCTAACGGTTTGGATCGACTGTTTGGACTTTGAAAATTGGAGAACCGAACCGTTTGTTCTTAAGTCCAGGAACAAACGTTTGTATATTAACCCTTCTGTGTGGGTGTGTGTGTGTGTGTGTCTATATATATATATATAGAGAGAGTAGAACTAGGGTGCTCTCGAGTTCACCAAGCTCTTAGTGAACTCAAGTCCAAAACTCATCGGATCGGCTTCAAACGACGAATCCGACCGTTGAAACCCATCTACCTTAAGAGTGATGCGTCTACATGCAAAAATTTTAAATTTTGAAATTAATTTTGCATAGAGTCAAGTGGTCAAAATTAGAAGGTTAATAAATTAATTTTTAATGCATTCATTTTTTGACGTTTTTTGACCACTTGACTCTATGCAAATTATTTCAAAATTTAAAATTTTTTGCATGTAGACGCATCACTCGTAAGGTAGAGGGTTTCAACAGTCAGATTTATCTTTTTGAAGCCGATCCGATGAGTTTTGGACTTGAGTTCACCAAGGGCTTGGTGAACTCGAGCGCACCTAGTTCTACTCTATATATATATATATATATATGTATGTATATATATAGATATATCTGTATATCTATATGTGTGTATATATATATGTATATATATGTGTGTATATATATATATGTATATATATATGTGTGTATGTATATACATATACATATGTATATGTATATAATATACATATGTATACTGTATATACATATACATATGTATATGTATATACATATACATATGTATATGTATCTACATATACATATGTATATACATATACATATGTATATAATTGTATATATATAGGAGTTGGCTACGGTGCTACTACTAATATATTATATATGTATGTATGTATATGTATGTTTGTGTGTGTGTGTGTGTGTGTGTGTGTGTGTGTGTGTGTATGTATGTATGTATGTATGTATATATATATATATATATATATATATATATATATATAGAGTATGGCCTAAATTGTTGCCGGCAGCATTCTGGCCAGATGCTGCCGGGGCAATTCGGTCATTTCCGGTGTTTCAAACAACAAATCCGAACCGTTCAACGTGTTCTAAATATTAAAATCTACTTGGAGACCAAATTTTACATTTTTTGGAATTTTTTTTACTATTTATTAAGCCACTTTGAAAATTCCAGATCACACGGTCCAGCAATTTAGTGCACTGTTCACCCGGATCAGCCAATTTCAAAGTGGCCCTAATAAATAGCTAAAAAATTCCAAAAATGTAAAATTTGGTCTCCAAGTAGATTTTAATATTTAGAACATATCTGTATAAAAAATTGTTGTTTGAACCCGGAAATGACCGAATTGCCCCGGCAGCATCTGACCAGAATGCTGCCGGCAGCAATTTAGCCATACTCTATATATATAATATATATATATATTATATATCTATATCTATATATGAGTTAGCTACGGGTGCCATGCGTAGCATAGAGGACCTCCGTGCTACGGTTCAATATTTGAGTTTTTAAAATTCTAACGGTCAATCCGAACGTTTTCAGCATGATCACCATATGAATCTGTACTTGCAAACCAAATTTTACATCTTTTAGTATTTTTTTACTATTTTTTAGATAGAAAAACACTTGATCTCAATTAGAGTGGGAAAAATGGCACGCCGGAGCCGGCCCCGTCACCGAACGGCACGGCACGCATGTCGGTTACGTGCCGTGACTACTCGCGTGACGTGACCAATAGTTGGCAAAGAAGACACGGCACGGTAGACACGTCAGTCACAATTCGACATTAATTTATGTTAAATTCTAAATTCTGGACAAAAAAATATGTTTTTAGCATCAATATTTTCTTTCAACATTAATCTTCATTTTAAATTTTAAAGAATCGTTTCATATATTTTTTTAAACGTTAAATGCGATCAAACGTGATTAACGCAACCAGTACGGCACATTTGGTTACGGCACTTTTGGGCATGGCACGTTTGGTCACGGCATTTTTGGTCACGGCACGTTTGGTCACGGCACGACTTAGTCACGTCACGTTTGGTCACGGCTAACGACTTAGTCACAGCACGTGAGTTACTCACGTACATGACCCATTCGGGTGCCGTGACCACCCCTCGTTATTTTTGTCCCGGCACGGGCACGTGAAAATTAACTTGGTCACGGCACGGCACGGCATGTGACCAAAGTCACGACGTGTTAGTCACGGCACGGCACGTTTTTCCCACTCTAATCTCAATGGTACAAAATTTTCAGATCAAGTGATTTTCTACCTATCTAAAAAAAATAGTAATAAAATTATAAAAATGTAAAATTTGATTTGCAAGTACATATTCATATGGAGATCATGTTGAACAGTTCGAATCAACCATTAAAATTTTGAAAACTTAAATATGAACCCGTAGCACGGATGCCCTCTATTGTACGTGTAGCATATTAGCAATTTCCTCTATTATATATATATCTATATATCTATATATATATATATATATATATATATATATATATATATATATATATATATCTTGTACTAATAATGATATGTACAGTGTCCTATCTCATGAATTGGGCGGCATTAATATTGGTGGTGGGCACCAATGGGCTTCTCGGAATGTGTGCGGTTAGCATCTGAATGAAGGGTAATAAAGGTCGACAAAGCAATAAGATTATTCTAATCTCAAGATAATGCTAAACTAATCACAATTGGGTGAGGATTGATTAAGATATAAGAACCCTTTGGAAATCGAATACTATTGGATCGAGTACACCTATCTTTGGAAATTGAGCATTAATTTATCTGTATTACTTTGAACCTATCAAAACCAAAAACCCACCAATAATTTCTTCACTTAATTTGTACCAAGGCAAAAATTACCAAAAAAGAAAATAATGAGAACCACTTACTTTATGTGCCAACTTGCCTTTGCCGATACCTTGGGCTTAGTGCTCTCATATCAAGTGAATACCACCATAATCCTTTCCTCTAATCATGGCACATTGGAAAGGCCAACAACTCTCTGCACTATTTTTAGTAAGGATCCACCACCCATGGAATATAGATATTTTTATAGAAATATTATGTAGATTCTAACAATCTCCAATGATTTTCAGTCAATTTTCTTTTTGTAAAAAAAAAAATGAACAAGCTAGCGTGTATTGATGCTGATTTTTTGTTCATAGTATTAAAAAAATAGTAAATAAATATTTGTAGCATTATTTTTCAAAAATTTAGAATAACAAAGCGACCCACAAGAGAATGATTCAAGTTGTTTTTATTTACACTTCTTTCTCTCATGTGGGTCACCCTGTTATTTTTGAAAATTAAAAAATTGATGCTACCGATTTATTTATTATTTTTAGTGTTTGAATAAAAAAATCTGCACTGACGCATAGCAAAGTGTGTATTAATTTGTGTGATTACTGATAATTAATTAAGTGTAAAATGAGCATAGTCATGAAGTGTAAATTTTAAGGAGTTCACGGGTCTGAAAGATCAATATATATATATAGTTACTGACGGCTGTTAAACATGCATATATATATTTGACTTAATAAAAAATCGCTTAAATGAAATTAAGTCTGTGCATCAATGCTGATAGTCAAATATGTATAGACATAATTGGCAGTGGCAGGTGTGTATCATCACAATATATAGGTAAGTGTTCATTAATTTAAGGCGTGTGGTGAAAAATTCATACAATGTAACAGGAGTGAGTTTATGGGAATAGTTAATTATATTAGAATTGTTTTTTTTTCATAAAGAAAAGAAATTAAGAAAGAATGAAATTCTTTTGTTTACCTATTAAGTTTATATTATGTTTTGCAGCAAGCTAGTAATTACCATGCTAGGATTCTCAACCATGCAAGCATCTTTAATTAACTTAAACTAACCATCAGTTTATTTTCACTTTCCGCCAATGAAAATGGTATATTCTTTGACAGAAGCATTTAATTGCGTGGTTAATTTAAATTTCAGATTTAAATTGCCTTCAGTTTATGGCTAATAAGTTTACAAAATGAGAAAATATATGAACTGGCCAACAAAATCAGAAGAGAAGAAGAAGC
>JAJGRW010000477.1:42763-53152 GCA_025461045.1 Carex parvula
AATGAAGTAACCTTTTCTTTAATGGGCCTCATCTTAAGCAGCATCAGAAATTGGGCTAGCAACATGTGCTCACAATTAATTCTTTATTGGGCCGAGAGGGACATTGGAGGGCCCATCCTATAGAATAAACAAAAATAAATGTGGCTAACAACGTGTGCTCCCAAGTAATTATTTTTTGGGCCCAGATGGATATAGGAAGCCCATGTAAAAATAACAAAAATGAATGCGGTAACCTTTTCTGCACTGATAGCAAGAAGCAAGACATTAATGATCATATTTGAGCTTATTCAAATTTTCATAAAGAAGCAAATTTATGGATGATATTTCAATTTCAGCTTAATTTATCATTTTTTAGACACATTCGGTCTCAAGCTCAAAACATTGCCTATTCACAACGTTTTCATTAAAAAAAATAGAAGGGATCTTGTCCCATAACCGAACATTTTGATAGAGAAAAGAGGAAAATATAGCTGCGTTAAACTTACCGATTTTATTCACATCTAATTTAAAGGGAGAATCTAGCTGCCCCTAGGATCCATCCTCATTTTATTCTCCAGTCAATAACTACTTGGTAACTACTAACTACTTGGGGGACCACTTACTATTTGGAGACCACCTAATATTTGAAAGATTTACAACTGGTGTGTGCGAGTATTCATACCCCATCATACTCATAAAGTATTACAGGCGATATAATATATCAAGTATGTCAGACCTAAGATATCCAATATTAAAAAAAAACTGGATACATCCACTCACCAATCTTTTACACGTTTTTAGAGATGGTTTTTTTTTCTCCGTTCAATCTAACCAATATTTCTGACGATCTGTGAGAAATTTTGTAAATCTAAAACCACGAACGTCTTTTACACAATTTTCTCTGACATACTTTCTAGTTGTCTATTGCACAAGTATTCATACCTCGTCAGAAGTATTCATACCTCATCAAGCAAGTATTCATACCTCGTCGTGTAAGCACAAATAGTTAATGTATCAAGAGTATTACAAGCATATTTGCATACCTCGATTAATTTTGCAAGAGCAGCCGAATAGTATTGAACATTGCTTTATTGCTTTATAGTTCAATTTTATTTTTTGGAAATAAAAAATAGTTAAAGTATTCATCTTTAAGATATCAAGTATTCATACATATACGTTGAAGTATTTATACCTAAGATATCAAGTATTCATTCATACACGTTGAAGTATTCATACCCAAGACATCAAGTATTCATTCATACACCTCTAATTTTTTCAAATTTTATTTTTTTGTCATTTCTTAGTACTTAGTACGCACTAGCCTAATTCACCATTAATGAAGCTTTGTTATTTGCAAATAACTCGCTACTGCATTAGGAAGATGAACATAGACACTATGGATCTGACCCGGCGATCGACAATGATGGATCTGATCCGGCGGAGGCGTGCTTAATTGGGATGGAGTGACGGAGGTGGAGGTGGGAGAGGGAGGCGGCAGAGGTGGGAGGCGGAGGCGGAGAGGGAGAGGTGGGAGAGGGAGACAGAGGCAGAGGTGGAGGGCGGCGGCGGAGAGTGAGAGGTGGGAGAGGCAAGCAGAGGTGGAGAGGGAGAGGTGGGAGAGAAGGAAAGGCGGAGGTGGAAGGTGGAGGCGGAGGTGGGAGAGGGAGAGAGAGAGGAAAGAAATAAAGGGAGAAAATTTGCTAATTAATTTGTAGGGACCATTAGGTAGTTAGAATTTATAATTATAGTTACAAGAGGAAGTTAGTTAGTTGGGGGATGAAATAGGGGAATGATAGATAGTTGGAAAATATAATTATTCTAATTTTTAATGGGTATGGGTAGGGTATGAGTAAAGTCAATTTAATGAATATGTGTATGAAAATGCCTCCACTCGACCCGTACCGTACCATTGACACCCTAGGTGCACGGCTATTCCGAGAGAAACGCCCTGGCTCGACATGTTAAATGCGTTGACGTATGCATGCACCAAGTGTTGTTTACGGATAAGAAAATGAATCCTTTCTTTCATACAAGCGTTTCCTCTTCCCCTATAGAACCAAATCTCCTACAGCTATAACGGTGCCGCTCTTTGTATAGCGACTCAATCACATGATTCTGTCATTTGATCAGAGGGTGTTTTTTACAGGGAAGCGACTAATTGTACCCAAGCTTTTGTACTCAGTTTTTATTCAAATCCAACTGTCATAAATTGTCACCGAATCCTGTAAACTACTACAATACTGTATCCTATAAACCTCAATACCGAATCCTGTAAAATAAGGAACCGAAAGTTCTCACAAGTAGCGACTTTTGAAAGTGGTCCCGAGTTAGTTACTAACTGCTTTGACCAGGACCACTTGCACTATTTGCAATACTTTCGCCAGGACCACTTCCAAAAGTTCTCTAACGACTTTGCAACTAACCCGGAACCACTTTAAACACTGTAAACTATCTTTTTGAATCATGTAAAATAAAACGCTGTAAATAATACTGTAAAATTAAAAAAAATGAAATTTTAATTTTTTTAAATTAATTTTTTATATCTGCATCTAGATCCTGTAAAACAACAAAATAAATATTTTAAAATAACACTATGGATACTGTCAAACAACAAGATGAATATTGTAGAACAACAAGATGGTTACTATAAAACAACATGAAGGATTCATACATCATCGAGCAAATACCTCTACGCCTCCGCCTCAACACTATGGATTCATACCTCAACACTATGGATTCATACCTCTACGCCTCCGCCTCCCTCTCTCACCTCCGCTTCGTCTCTCACCTCCGCCTTCCACCTCCCACCTCCGCCGCGTCCCTCTCCCACCTCCGCCTCCGTCACTCCATCCCAATCAAGCACGCCTCCGCGGGTCAGATCCATCGTGTCTATGTTCCTCTTCCTCATGCAGTAGCGAGTTATTTGCAATGAACAAAGCTTCATTAATGGTGAATTAGGCTAGTGCGTACTAAGTACTAAGAAATGACAAAAAAATAAAATTTGAAAAAATTAGAGGTGTATGAATGAATACTTGATGTCTTGGGTATGAATACTTCAACGTGTATGAATGAATACTTGATATCTTAGGTATAAATACTTTAACGTATATGTATGAATACTTGATATCTTATGGATGAATACTTTAACTATTTTTTATTTCCAAAAAATAAAATTGAACTAGAAAGCAATAAAGCAATGTTCAATACTATTCGGCTGCTTTTGTAAAATTAATCGAGGTATGCAAATATGCTTGTAATACTCTTGATACATTAACTATTTACGCTTACACAACGAGGTATGAATACTTGCTTGATGAGGTATGAATATTTGCGACGAGGTATGAATACTTGTGCAATAGACAACTCGAAAGTATGTCATCATGGATCTCATTTGAAAGAAAAAATTGTGTAGAAGACGTTCGTGGTTTTAGATTTGCAAAATTTCTCACAGATCGTCATAAATATTGGTTAGATTGAATGGAAAAAAAACCATCTCTAAAACCGTGTAAAAGATGGGTGAGTGATGTATCTAGTTTTTTTTAAATACTTGATATATTAGGTATGAATACTTGACGTATTATGTATGAATACTCGCGCGTGCCAGTTGTAAAATCTTTCAAATATTAGGTGGTCTCCAAATAGTAAGTGGTCCCCCCAAGTAGTTAGTAGTTACTCAAGTAGTTATTGACTGGGGATGAAATGGAGGATGGATCCTGGGGGATAGCTAGGTTCTCCCTAAAAATTGACTTTACCCTACCCTACTCTTACCCGTTAATTTTATCGGGTAACGAAACGGTAGCGTAACGGATTATACTAATATAATAATTAATTTATTATATTTTACAAATTAAATATAAAAAGCTCATTCATTTCACACATATGTAATTACATTTCTAATAAAAAATAAAAAAATATGCAATCAATTCCAACTAAATTGTTTTTTATAAAGGAAAAAAATTTAAAAACACGAATACATATTTAGGTGGGTTGGAAATTGAATTGAATATATATTTAGATTTCAGAATTACCCTATAGGGTAACGGATACAAAATAGTCATTACCCATATCTTTACTAATTTGGTTTACGAATTTTTTTTTTATCCATACACATACCCAATTATAAGCTAACGAAAAAAAAACCTTACCCATACCCACCTTATCGAATACGATACGGTCGGGTATACGGCTCAAAAGGTACCGTTGACACCCCTACGTGCACCTTTTTCTATTTTGAATAATAAATTAATTTGATTTTCATTTAATTTTAGTTTTTTTTATTATAAAAGTGTACATACAAGTTTTCTTTTCAAATCTTGACTCTTAATTTATATCTAATTGTTGAGTAGGGTTTAGAGCGGAACTAATTTTTTTTATATAGGAATTGTTGAAAATAAAAATATATAATTGTGGTGAGTGAGATTTGATTTCAAGTTCTCTCAACTATAGTGATGAGATTCGCAAATAATTTGTGAATAATTCGGATTTGAACTCTTTCCGAAGCAATCCACGTATTCGGTTTCCCGACTTATTTTCCGAATTATTCGCGAATTTATAATTTTTTTCCGAATTTTATGAATTATTTCCGAATTAAAATAAATAAATTTAATTTATATAATTTTTTTGCTCTCTTGTGGGACTAAGATCTCTGGTCCGGACTCGATGTATTCCGAATTATTCCCGAATCACGAACTTTTGACCCCGCCAAACCTTTTCCGAATCATTTATTTGTCACTATGTTATCAACCGCAAAATAGAACTTTAACCACTACGCTACTACTAAACATTTGTTATTTATTGAGGGTGACTGGACTATATAAAAAGTAAAAAAGAAGAAGATAATAATTCAATTAAATTTCTATATGCATAATTAAAATTTTAAAATCATAGAGGTGACTTAGCCACCATTTGGCTAAGTCTTAGATCCGCCCCTGATAGGATTAGAATGCTCTACTATTTTTGTGTTACAATCATGACTCACATTCTTATATTTGTTTTAAAGTTCAAATAATCAATCCAAACAACTCACATGATCTCCATATTAATATGTGCTTGAAGACCAAATTTTATATAAATATTTTTTAAATTGTTTACTATTTTTTTAAATAAATACAAATTCATTGTTTTTCAAAAGATTCAAGACCATCCGAAAATAATGATTTTGTACCAACCTAAAAATATAGTAAAAAGAAAATTCCAAAAAATATAAAGTATAGTCTTCAAGCTCATTTTAATATGAATATTATATTGAGTTGTTCGAATCGATTATTTAAATTTTAAAAATAGAGATAATAACGTGAGTCACAATTAGGGCAAACAAACAATGAGCCATTTTAACTCTACTCCTAATGATTATATAATATATATACCACACTCTTGTATTGCATGCCCAATAAATTTTTGTCAAAAAAAAAAATGTACGAATAAAAGTATTTCTAGCTTTCGATAGATCCATCATTGACATAGAAATTATAATTTTAGCGAAGTTGGGATTCTTTTCTACAAGAGCGCATTGACTTGTTGAGAGTAAGTTTTGTAATATTTTTCCCCGAGTATTAATTGGTGCTAATCTAGTAATGTTTTAACAGTATTAAGTATGAGTGAGGCTATGGTGCTATGCATAGCACCGTTTGGGTCCGTGCTACGGCTCAAAATTTAACTTTTCAAAATCCTAACGGTCGATCCGAACCGTTCAACATGATTATAAAATGAATATGTACTTGCAAACCAAATTTTACATTTTTTCGGATTTTTTTACTATTTTTTCGAAAATAACTTGATTTGAACATTCTGGACCATCCAAAAACAGCCTATCTAAAAAAATAGTAAAAAAATCCGAAAAATTGTAAAATTTGGTTTGCAAGTACATATTCATTTTATAATCATGTTGAACGGTTCGAATCGACCGTTATAATTTTGAAAAGTCAAATTTTGAGCCGTAGCACGGACCCAATCGGTGCTATGCATAGCACCATAGCCTCACTCATTTAGTATATATACATCACCTTGCTACAAATGGCACGCCAGCAAAAGGAAAGATAATCTAATTTATCCCACTTGTAGTATTATATCATGCACTATACCCAAAAAGAAAATATACTTATATATATTTTAACATGACCACCAAGCAAAAGCATAAGCATAAGCATGTGAGTGACATGCAGTACATAGTTTAATTCCTTGCTCGTATGATCACTGAACTTCAATCGTTCCCAACGCTCACCGACAAAAGGGTCCATAAAAAATGGGGATCTCATACGCAGTGAGAGTTGGTGATATGAGGGACAAGATATATAGGAAGCATTAATTAATCGTATTGGTGCTTTTTTTTTATATTGCTTAAATATTTTCTTTTATGTTCACCTCAGTCTAGGACTAATAATGGAGTCTGGCTATCATAACGTCAGTATCATTTCAACTTATATAACACCAACTCTAAAACCTATCGAATCGACTTCAAATGATGAATCCAAACCGTTCAAACCGATCTATTTCATTAGTTGTGCGTTTACATGCAAAATTTATAATTTTTCGGATTTATTTAGTATCAAGTCATGCAGTCAAATGTGTGAGTTTTTAAGTTAATTTTAATGCATTAATTTTTCAACATTTTTGACCACTTAATTTGATACTAAAATAACTAGAAATATAAACTTTTTGCATGTAAACGCATCACTCATAAAGTAAATCGGTTTGAACAGTATGGATTAGTTGTTTGAAGTCTATCAAATTAATTTTGTAGTTTGTGTCATATGACACTGATGTCATACTAGTCGGACTCCTAACAATGAGTCGAGCAGACTTAAAACAAAATTTGAAATCGGTTCATGTCAGAACGAGTCGAGTTCCAAAATCGAACAATTGGGGCAAAAAAAAGAAAAAGAAAAAATTGAAGTGCTTGTTTGAAAAATGTTGGATAGTTAAATGAAATAACTATCCAATTGTGCCTGAAGCACTTCAGCAAAGGATCCCAACATTATTTTTTTTTTCTTGAACCTACTCTTAACTAAAAAGGCTTCTGTTCAATGAAATAAAAAAAACCTCGAAAGGATTATCTCATAGCAAGATGTCATTAATTAGAATAGATTTACTTTGTTCAGAGTAAAAGCTTACATCTCATTTAATATAGAATTCACAGTTTTCTCTTTAAAAATTTCAACAATGTCAATTTATGATCTGAACAGTCACAATTAATTAATTGATATGCGTTGTGTATTTCTAAAATTCTTGTTTTTTCTTTGAACAAGTGCACATATGACGGTTTTTGTTTGTTTGTAAATTAAAATGTTAACCTAAGTAGCTCAATAAATAATTATATAAAATTTTATAAAATACTAATTTATAATATTTTAAGAATTTTTTTACTATTTTTTATATTGTTTTAAACATTACTTAAAAATAATAGAAAATACCAATATTCGGAGGTCAAATAGGATCATCTTTCAAAAATCATAAAAAATAGTAATTAAATATTAAAATTGTTAAAAGTTGATATTCTATAAATTTTGATATAACTAATTTATTGAGCTACTTAGATCAACGTTCCGAATATAATTTTTTTTTAAATTTAATACGTAAGCATTTTGGCCGAAATGCTACCAAAAACGTATTAGCCAGACCCCTAATTTTATGATAGATACGCTTTTTGTCTTGAGCAACTCTTAATAGCCCTTTTAATGCACTTGGGTTTCTAGATTAATTATGAGGGACTCGAAATTAATTTTCTTTACAATTTTGTCCTTTTAACCATAATTGTTGTATATTTTAGATATAGAATTTTTAGGTATAGAATGGGTGCTGATTTTAGCACAACTACTGTTTTTATTAACACAACATTTTTAAAATTTTCAAGTATATAGACAACTTTGTCCTTACTTTATTGTTGCTATAGCTTGCCTTATATGATTATGCATCAACACTTTCTTTATTTAATGATAGTGATTCACTTTATTTCCAAAATCAAAGCATCTCTCTAAATATATTTCTTTCATAAAGAACGGAACACACAAATTAAAACTCATAACTAATGAGAAGAAAAATCAATTTACCAATCAACAAAAAGAAAACTTATAATTAAATTAACATATAATAAATTGTAGATTTTGTTAATTGAAACGATCAGATTTAAAGAAAATTATCTAAGTATTTAGTTATATTATATAATTTACAATTAAGCAAAAGTACCGGCAACATAATTTTTATTCAATTGAGTAACATAATTAAAAGTAGGAAGTAATTACATCTACAAAAAAGAAAAAAAATTAAGTAGCAATTGGGATATATTATTCAAAATTTGGTTGGGTAACATGCTAAATAATTTTTTCTTCTTTTCATAGTGTAGTATATAATTTTTTTTACCAAAATAAAATAACATGAATGAAGGATAACAAACTTGGAAAATTGTTAATTAAAAAAAGAAACATATGATAGCTTGCTTGAAAAACAAATTGAGGAGTAAAGTTGTTTGTTTATTAAAATATTTAAAACTTGTTGTGTTGATAATACTTTTTGTGGTGTGAATATCAGCACCGTATAGAATCTATCTTTGCAGTAAATCATGTATCAATTCACATGAACAATGAGAAATATAAATTTCTACTAAATTAATTAACTCCAGACCGAAAGTATTTTTGGGAGGTGTTTGTTTAAATCAGTTGAGTTGAATTGAATTGATTGAGACTTGAGAATTTAAATAATCAATTTAAACAAACAAATACAAGGAGTTTTGGGAAATCAAAATTGAGAGTCTAGGGGAAAGGACTTCTGCTGAATCCTGAACGCTTTGCGATCCGTAAAGTCCGAATTTTGGTTAAGTCCCAACATGAAAATTGTATGTCTCTTTGTCTTCTTTCCAACAAGATTTTGATAACCTAAATTAGAGTTCATATGACAAAGTTATGGTCAAAATACGAACAGTGTGTCAGCAACTTTGATTTCACTCTAGAGTACTTTGTGGGCTGCAAAAGGGTCTTTGTGGGTTGCAAATTCTTCAGTTTTACTCCATTTTGTCGCCAGAAAATCTTCTCAATTCATGGAGGATTGCGGTTAGCAATTTGATCTGATTTCAGTCTTAGATTCTAATTTTTGCAATTTAATTTGAACTACGACAATAACTTAAATATCCAAATACAAGAAAATAATTGGTACAAATTTAGAGGTAAAACCCTATCCAAATACATATAATTGAGCCTTATCAATAATTAGTCAACTTATAATTTAGGGTGGTTTAAAATAGTAGGATAAGAATTTACTAAATTTAGTACTCAATTAATTAATATTTAATGAGAATCTGACTAGCTACTAATCTAGCTCTACCAACAAATATCGAGGAGAAAGTGGCGTTAATTTAATAGGTAAGGTGTTTTTTTTTTAAATACAGATCAAGTCAACATATTCAACTTTAAATATTAAAGAAATTTACTATATTTTAAATTTGCGATCTCCTAGGTTAGGGCTGCACAAAAAATTCGAAGTTCGTAATTCAATTCGAGTTTGATTCGAAAAAGTTCGTAAAAAGTTCGATTCGAAATTGAGTTCGTTCGAAATTAATTCAAACCAAACTTAGTTCGAAATTAATTCAAACCAAACTCAAACTGGACCTAATTCGTTCGAAATAGGTTCGCAAACCAAACTTAGTTCAAAATTAACTCAAACGTGAACCGTTGATTTCCACTGATAATGAACTTTAATGTTTTATTTAGGATAATATTTGGGTTTGTAATAATACTAAGACTTTGGTGATTGTTCTGTACTTCTATTGATATTTAAATTGTACTTTGAATACTTTGGATATTTGAAAACTTTGGTGATGTTGCTCCTGTTGGCTATTTGAAAAACTTTAGATTCTGTGATTGTACTGAACTTTGATTGATTGTACTAAACTTTGGTGTTTGATATAAATTTTGGTATTTGTAATGAACTTTGATATAAACTTTGGTATATTGTGTAATTAGAATTCAGAAATCCTGAGTTTTTATTGAAGTGTTGTAATTTCGAACTATGGCCCAGCCATAAGTCATAACTCGTAAGTCGTAACAAAGTTCGTAAAAGTTCGAAACTGAGTTCGTAAAAATTCGATTCGAAATTGAGTTCGTTCGAAATTAATTCAAACCAAACTCAAACTGGAAGTAAGTTCAATTCGGTTCGGTTCATTTGCAGCCCTATCCTAGGTAGATATTAATTATTATCTCAAACAACTTGGTCATTAATTGAATTATAAGTTGATTTCCAATATTGATATATTTAGTTAATGCCCGTACGTACGTAAAGATGAGGTTTTCAAATTTCAACTTTAAATATTTTGAAAAATAATTAGATTTTTTTAGAATAATTTTATTATTGACTTATTGCTAATCCTATCTTTTTTGAGAATAATACCATTTCATTGTTTTCTGTTTGGATCGATATACCTTG
>JAJGRW010000478.1:0-12311 GCA_025461045.1 Carex parvula
GCAAAAACCTCACCAGCGCTACAGTTGACTACTTTTTTTTATCTTTTGGGTTTATTATTTATTCTAAGTATTTTATGTGGGGATAAGTTAAGTGTTAAATATCTCTAAACCCAGAAAAGGTGGAAATCAGGGTCGAATGAGACAAAACTTAAAAGAGTAAAATAAGACTTCAAAGCATACCATATGGTCATATAAATGCACATTAACTTAATTTCAGTTTAATAAAAAAATGGACGCAATAGCATAAAGTAATTGATTATTCTTAGTTTTCCCTGACAACAAGGTTGAAATGTCGAATTAAGACAATCTGAGCTTTACACAACTCATAATTCCAGGAAAACTTGCACGACCAGGGCCAACTGAGACTAATCAGGCTTAATTTTCACTAATTGGAATGCTGACAAGTCAATACCTTGTGCGAGCAAACAAGCTTGTGCTCTTATAATATGCCAATGACTCATCCATAACTCTTTTATACTCTTTTGAACCGGGTAGAAGGCCATCAAAGCACCCACTCTCCTCAAGACTTTTCTTAAAAGCCTCCCAAGTGGGTCCTTTTCCTTCCTCTCCAGCCCGAAGCCTCTCTTGGTACAACATTTCAAATCCGCAAGCTATCTTCATCCCCAGTTCAGCTTCAGTGTAAGCCGTCCGATCTTCTCTAGATGGCATTGGATAGCATCTAGGTGCCTGAAAGCTTTGTTGCACCTGTAATTTTATCCTAAAGTTAGTCCCATATTGGATATAAAGACGAACATCGTTTGAACAAAGCAAACAATTTTTTTTTTTCCTTGAGAAAAAAAGTTAATGTCACTTCTCCTGAGTCAGCACTTTGTGACATATTAGTAACTATGATTTAGCGGGCCAATTTGTTGGTCTTTACAAGTAAGTAATATTACCACACTAATAATTCAGTAAATTACCAATTGTCCATACATAGCTCTAGTCATCGTCACTGAAACCCTAACCATGTCAATCTCACCATCCTTTCCTTTCAAAAACTTCTCCATCTTAGCTGCGTGCTTCATCATATCAATATCCCTATCATAAAAGGCCTCCACAGCCAATGCAATTAAACAAGGCTCCATCTTCAAAACCTGTGCAACTTTCACTGGAACCCTAACTCTAACTCGGTGCAAATTCTCCTTAGCCTTCTCTGGGTACCCCTCGATCCTCCTCTTAATCGCCGATTGCACAGGTTCTGGTGCACGAGTGTCGATTTTATCGTTTCTGACAGCTTCAATGGCTTCTGGTAGGGTTGGGGTGGAAGGAAATACCTCCATTGGGATTATATGTAGCTCGCCTTTGTGGATGAACACGCGGTTGGTGCTCGTGTCAGGGTTGACCCAACGGGGGAGTGAGAAGGCAGCTTCTATGAGAAGGAACTCACCGTCTGAATCCCAAACTCGGATTACCAGATCAGGGAAGGATTGGGAGGCGAGGAAGAGGAGGGAGACAATGAACCACTCGTCGGAGATGGAGTCGGCGAAGTGTGTCTTACCATGGAGGTGGGGGAGAGGAGGGGAGAGGCAGAGAGGACAGGGGGAGGACAGGGAGGAGGGGAGGGAGAGGAGGAAAGGGTCATGGTGGAAGAGGTAGGAGGAGATATAGGGGGAGAGGAGGGAGTTGATGCTGAGGTGGAGAGAGGAGAGGGAGGAGAGTGCGGCGGAGGCGGTGAGGGAAGGCGGGAGAGAGGGATAGATGGCGTAGAAGAGAGTGTCCTCAGGAGTTTGGCGGCGGAGAGGTGGAAAAGCGTCCGAGGTGGAGGCGGAGGAGGGATCCATGAAGTACTGGAGAAAGTTTTGTTGTATTTTGTGATAAAGTGGCGTCTGGGACTGTCGAGAGGGTTTTGAGAGGGGTTGGGCTGGCGAGAGAAGGGAAAAGAAAGCGGGAACTCGGTAGAAGCTCCGGGAGGGAGGGAGAACTCGACTATTCCAGTGCTGACCAGTGGGACCCAATGAGAAGCTTTTGGGTTCTCTATAAACACGTATAGAAGCAGGGGGAGCGGTCCGATGTCCATCCGGAGCTGTCCGATCGACATCAAAATTGTTCAGAAACTTCAAGATTTGTGCTGGTCTTGTTCATGCGCATCATAATCCGAATAGGACGACTCTTAACGGGTATTTAGACGGTATTTGGTCCAACGCCCATCGGACGCCCCCAGTTCATAAGAAGAACAGTATGTTCAATAATAAATTTAATTATTTTTTATTTTTGTATTTATTTTATTACATATATAAATTGATACGTAAATAACGTAACTGATGATTCTATCATTCAACAAATTTTAAAAATATATATTAATATTATCTCATATTTTTAATTTCTAATTAAAATTCTCTAAAAGAAAATTCAATTGATAATGTTATATACTATACGGTGGTCAATCACACACGTACTAAAATCTGTACCTTAAAACATTGATGATAAACTCACAAACATTTTATTAGGATTTTTCTTAAAAAACATAATTAAAAAAATATTTTTACAAAATCAACATGATTACTTTTTTTTTTTACAAAAACAATAAGAACCGAACTGCCAATTCGGTTCGCTTGATTTTTTTTTGGACCGAATTGGCAATTCGGTCCATGTTGATTTCACAAATTTTCACAGAAAACTGTGTGGCATTTGTGTAATGGCTAGGGACCGAATTGCCAATTTCATCCAGAGTTTTTTTAGTCCGGACCGAATTGGCAATTCCGTCCAAATTTTTTTTTTTTTTAAGTTTGGTTGAATTTCTCACTGTGTATATATATCATATCGGATGTAGGTCAAATTGAATTTGAAACCGAAAGACAATTAAATAGGAAAATTTTAATTGTGCCCTCTTTTTTCAAAACATATAACAAAATACCCTCCTCTCAAAATTCTTAACAAAATGCCCTTGTAAACTCCACTTTTCTCCTCTCTTCCCTTCCCTCCCACTTCTCCCTATTTACTTTCTTTATTCTTTGTTTAAATAGAAAAATATAACTACAATTTCTTTCACGTTTTGAATTATTTTTATCTTTTCTATGTATAACTGTAGCGTAAAATTTTATTGCTTAAATAAAAAAAAGCATAATATTAGCTTATACTTGGAATCTTTCCAACATATAGATCATTTTAAAAATTATTAAAATACATAGTATTAACTTATTTTATAAATTTTTATAAAATATTTTTAATTTACATATTATTTTAAAATAGACATTCTATCTGGTTTATTCGTTTTAAAATTTCATATTCCTATTTTTAACAATTATAAGAATTTTATCACATCACATGTTAAGAACAATTTAAATTAGGATTGGTCAATTGAAATAATAATTTGATGAATTAGATTCTTTAATGAAATAATAATGTGGTCAATTGAAATTTTAAAATGAATAAATAGATAGAATTTTAGCTGGATCACTTTTTTTTATCTCTCATAGAGGATATTAAATGAAATTTGATTTACTCTATTTCATTTTCAATTTTTTTGGCACAACCTAGCGAGTAAGAATTACACATCTTTGTTAATGTAAATGTTTTCTTAACTAAATTTACAACAGCATAACTCAAAAAAAAAAAAAAGTTGGGACCGAATTGCCAATTCGGTCCGGAGTCTTTTTCGGATTTTCTGTGACCACCTTTCTGAAAATTTGTGAAATCAACATGGACCGAATTGGCAGTTCTGTTCTTAGGTTTTTGTAAAAAAAAAAAAAGTAATCATGTTGGTTTGATAAAAATATTTTTTAATTATGTTTTTAAAAAAATCTTTTTTATTAAGGGCTTGTTCGGCATGCCTATTACCATTGGAAATTTGATGGGTTTGAACAATATGGGATCATAATTCTACAAAGGTGTTCGGCAGCAATATTTTTCTCCAAAGTTTTTCTATTACCCACGACTCCAAATTCAGTGCAATATTTTGAGATAAAAAACCGAACCTCAGACTAAATATTTTTTTTCCCACTCACTCTCTCTCCTCTGTCAGATTCTCTCTCTTCTTGGGTACGAATTTTTTAATGCCTTTCTCATTCTCTCTTCTCCCTCAACTTACCTTGTCACACACACATGGGGTGCGCATATATATAAAGAGCCGTTGTTTCTTACGTTACCAATTGTGGGACTATGCCAATGATATGATCCAGATTGCTCTTTTTTTTTTACAACACATTTTAAATATTTTGTTTATAAATGCGTATAAAAATTTATTTATTTTTTATAAATTTTTATAAACGTTTATGTTTTCTTAATTGTTTTCATTTGTTTATAAATATTTTTTATTTTATTTTTTCCATTTCATTAAATAATTCTTATTTAATTATAAAATTATTTATATTTATAAAATAATAAACAATAAGTAATGTATGTTATTGTTTATTTTATTTTATTTAATTGTTATTTTCTTATTTTTATTTATAAATATTTTCTTATTTTATTTGTACCCATTTTAGTAATAATTTTTATTAGAAATGTTTCATCTATTTAATATTATTATTCAATCAATTTTATTTAATTTCATTATTACAATTTTATTAATAAAAATAATTAATTTTAAATAATTTTCGGTGATCGGATAACAAACTTCAAGTATTGTTATGTTATTGTTTATTTGATTTAATTAATAATTATTGTATTCATATCATCAAATTTAGAAAGAAAATATGATTTTCCACAACTATTCCCACGGTACAACCTAAGGGCCTATTCGGCGCAGTTACTGTGCGCGTGGGAAAAAAAAAATTCCTCTGAATTTTTTTTCCCCACGCGCACAGTAACTGACAGTTCAAATTAGCCCAATTCCTGAGCCCATTCCAAATCCCATTTGACTGCCGAACAGGCCCTAACACTCATTCAGTACATTCCCATAATTATTCCCGTTCATACTTATGAGTATGAGTTCCCGCAAATAAAAAAGTGGGTTCCCGAACCCGTCAAATCCCATCCAGCACAATCTCGTGACAAACAAACATACCCTAAAAGAAGTGACACACAAGCACATCAAATAAAAATAAGAATAAAAAAGAAATTACATGGAAATTCAATATGAGATTTGATCTTATGTGGCATACTTACATCGGAATAATATCCGAGTTCCCTATTAAAATTGATTTATATTTGATACCCAAGCTAGCTACTTAACATTCCTAAACAATTTCATTTGGTTAGTGCGCTCTTAAATTACTATGATATATTTATCATAATTTCTTTTGTAATAAAAAAAATATCTTTTTACCAGCGTATTAAAGTAAACATTAAGCATTTGAATTTAATCTACATGCCACATAAATACCAATGATTCTTTAGTCGGAGCCAACCAGTGAGTCAGTGACCACACTTGAAATACCAGTTGCCTGTCTAGTACGGCTGTTATCTGATGACTAGTTCATCTGTTATTTGGACACATGAGTTGATTCAATTCCATCCTTCTATATTGGTTCTACTATTTTTTGTCATTCGATCATGGGTTTTGTTCTCTGATGTTACTGATGTTAGATATCAGAGGATAGAAATTTAATTTGGTATATATATGGGTATATCTGTATTTGTCTTGTAAATGAATGTTCCATCTCTAATTTGAGATACTTACGGTACTTGTGTTGCTTATTGCTTTCTGTCTCTCTTTGTCACCTTAATTGGTATTGGTTTTTGGCACCGACTGGTACCATAAATGATATTGGTAGTTTAGGTCTGCATGCAAGGTGTTCGACGAAATTCCCAAAACACTCAACTACTTATGAAGAAAAGATACTAAAAACTATATAGAGGAATGGCAATGCTCAAGTTTTGTAACATCCTATTACAATATCAGTAACTTCTTATACATAATAAAACCCTTTCCATCAATCAGGTCTCAATCAAACTAAAGCATATCAAAAACAAATAGATGGAATTCATTATTTTTATAAAAAAGATAATACATAAATAGCAACAACAACCATTAATTCGATCACATATTATGTTCTCTCTTCGAGAACTTGGCCGGCAGTCCACCTTTCATCTTTAATGTACCTCTGTCCAAATAGTCAGGCACTCCCTCCGTCACAACTTCAATCTTATACCTTTCAAACAAGAATGCGGCAATCGATTTCATTTGTATATACGCCATCTCTTTTCCCAAACACAATCTTGGACCGGCATGAAAAACCGAGTACTTGAACGGGCTTTTGGGCTTGAAAACCCCATTCTCCAACCACCTCTCTGGTTTATATTCAATACAGTCTACCCCCCATATATCCTCCATCCGACCCATGGCATATGCGTGGTAACAAACTAGCCATCCCTTTTTAACAACTGTCCCGTCTGGTAAAGTGTCGTCTTCTTTGCATGACTGTGTGTCAATTGCCACTGGAGGATATAACCTCATGGCTTCGGTTATGGAAGCATGTAGGTAGTGCATCTCTCTTAACTCATCATACCCAAACATTGCACTAGAGGAAGTTTTAATGTTTCTAATTGATCTTATCTCTTGTAGAATTTTTTCCTCCACATCTGGTCGGGTCAACACAAGCCAGAAAAACCATGTCAATGCAGCTGAGACGGTATCACCACCGGCAAGTAGGAGGTTAGTGACAAAATCTACTAAATTCTCCATAGTGTGTTCTTCACTCGAGGCGATGTGAGATATGAGATCGCTCTTCTTATTCGAAGGTTTTTCTATCTTCTCATCAATTATTCTTATAACATGGCTCTTAATCTTAATAATAGATTCTCTCAATCTTTTTTCACTCCCAATATTAAGCCATTTCATACCCCTCCACACAACAGGAAGGCGCTTGACGATACAATCGGTTGCCTCGGAACACGATCTCATTAACTCGGAACCCTCTTCAGTTAGACTAGCTGGGTCGACATCAAATACAACTCTGCTCACGTTATCAAATGCAAACCGCTCTAGAACATCTTGGATGTCTATAAGCTCTCCCTTTTCGCTCATTCTCTCCACAAAGGGAATGAGTCGGTGTATGATCTCAGAGTGAAACGTCTCCACCATAAAACCACGCAGAGAGCGAGTCGCGAACGCCAAGCTGGCAGTCTTACGCTGCCAATGCCAATGCTCGCCATTAGAGTTAAATATTCCATGACCTAAGAGATCCTCTAGCAAGGATATGGTTGTTTGGCTCCTCAGGTAGTTTTCAGATTTTGTTTTCAGAATGTATTCAACATTCTTCGGGCTGGCGGTTAGAATGCCGGTACGAAAACCAGTGACTCGTGACACTATTGTATGGGTCGGGTTATCGATCAGGATTTCAGTGGTCCAGTCAAAAATACGTTTCCGATTTTTAATGACCTCAAACAAATCACCGATAAGAGGGTAGGTTTTGTGGCAAAATGTGGTGGTTTGTTTCTTTGGGTGTTGATTGAAGAAGTGGTATAATGTCAGAAGAAGAATGGGGATGAAAAGGCATGAGAAAATTAGAGAAAGATCCATTCTTGCGCCAAAACTATGTTAATACACACATCTAACATTAGTGTTGAGTCATATATATTGTTCATTGAATCCTTAATTTGCAAATGGACTTCAATTATATAGATCTGAGACAAAGAGGTAAAAGGACTTCACAACTGCTTGCTGATCTTAAAAACTTATTTAGGACAATTCGACATCTAATTAAAAAATTACTTTTTTTTTTGGTAAATGTGGGATCTAGCCCACCCATTTCTTATTCATGAAACCACAATAAAAAATATATTTGAGCAGGGCATACGAACTAGCAAACACATGCAACCGACAGCTATGATAGCTGGCCAGTTCATTTTCACATGGAAAATTAATTAGGAATCACATGTCAAGTGCCATAAAAATATTTAATAATTTTTTTAAAATTTAAACTTTATTACGTCTCTTACGTTATATATGGAAAACTTATCGAGATCTGAACATCTATTTTAATATAAAAAAACAAAAAAATAATAATTCTATTTATGCATGTTACATGCTATCTGAACATCTATTTTTGTTTGATTTTTCTTTAGTTATAGTTGAATTGGCTGAAATATAACTAGTCGTGTTAATAAATTTAATTTGGTTCCATTAATTTAATCACCTCTTAGTTATATACAATAAATATCTTCTGTATATATCTATTATAGGATCATGTTCAAACTATAAAGATTCAAAATTCAAAATAATTCAATATATATCTACACCGATGATTTGATCATGCTAAAAATTAATTAATGTACACGTCCCTTTAATTTCTTTTTAATTTTTAGAGATTGTAATGCGGCCTCTTCAGGCCTTGTAAATAATTTTTTATCAATGAAAATCCATAAGATGGCTAGTTGCCACTTTATCCTCAAATTTTATTTTACTTTTCCTATTTAGTATTTGTCATCGTCTTCTCTTATGTTATTTTTCTTGTATATGTGCTTTGTATCATTAATTGACTGTCATATCTGTTGAAATTGAATTTGAAATCTCGATTGCATATTTTTATTCCTTTTTTCTCACTACTTTCTCGTTCTTTAACTGGACTAAGAAAATTCCACTAAAATAATGTTGGAGAACCATTCAAAGTATCTAATTGTTGATCCTTGTAGTTGCTAACTGAGCTAAGAGATACATGGAATTGTGCCTATTATATTATGAAACTTTTTATCTTTTTTTTTATTAATTATATCATTTTCATTTAATAGCTTATCGGAGGCCCATTTGGGCTTGTGTAAATACTTTTTTATCTATGAAAATCCGTAAGATGGCAAATTGCCACCTTACCTTCAAAAAAAAAAAAATTATATCATTTTCAGAACGAAATTGAGAAAACAAATAAGATTTTTAAAATTTCAAGGAAATAACAAAAATAAACATAAAATCCGCTTCTCATTTTGCATTTCGTACTATATTTGGACTAGGATTATTTTTTTAATTTCGTCTTAAAAATGACAGTGTGTATTGAAGAAAGAAGTACATTTATAAATCGAATGAAATACATTAGATAGAATGCATCATAAAAAATATATCGAAAATTGTATAGTGATTCCTTAATAAAATAATAATATTTTGGACATTAAATTTTGTATACCCCTACACATTGTGAATAATATATATAATTAAAATTATATTTTCATTTATATTGTTAAATATGACAATTAATAAATTCCTGCTGTCCGATCATAATCCGAACAAATTTGACATGAGTTAAAATCAATATTTTAAATATCGTTTATAGCGTCATAGCGGGAAGGCTACAAAAAAAGCTATAGCGAATAGCGTAGCTATAGCGGAAGCTATGCTACATAGCGTTTTTTTTAGAAAAATTATATTATATATTTGTACTAAATATTAACATTATCTAAAGTCTAATAGAACAATAAATAACACCAAATTAATTAAGAAATTATAATATTCATATTGAACCAGTACAAAGTCCAAATTGCGGTTCAAAATATCTTAAGCATCATGATTTATGACATAATCTATTTTTTTTCTATTCAAATTTCAAAATAACCTATAGAAGAGTTTCCTTCTCGGTTTGGGCAAATTAGCAAATATGTAGCAACAAATCTTTTAATTGATTTTTGGTTTGGGCTTTTCTTTAACATTTTTTGGTCTTTATTTAAAGCCCATATAAATTGTCTAAAAAAGCCCATTATGCATAGCGCCTATTTGCACTACACGCTATGCGCTATAGTGGACCGCCATTACCGTTATAGTGGCCGTAGCTCAATTAGCGCATTTTGATGTCATAACTTAGCGTCTAGAGTCTAACAATACTATAGTGCCGCTATAGAGTGCTACTTATAACACTGGTTAAAATACAAGAACTTTATATTTGTGCGAATTCTGACTTAACGTTCCAGATGTAAACAAAAATAATATTTGTTACCTGAGATGATATCGTTGAATCGTCCAAAATTTAAAAGAGTCAAAGGTCAAAGCGCATGCATCAGACTTCATGCTCCATTGCCATTGGTTTAGAAAGTGCCACGTGGCACCTGGGAGCGGAACTACAAAATTTTGATAGGAGTAATTGAAAATTAAAATGTACAATTGTAATGAGTGAAATTTGAAATCAAGACCTCTCAACTACAAAATAGAACTTTAACCACTAAGTTACAACTAAATCCAAAATTTTTATTTATACTATAATAAAAAAAACAAACCAAACCACCATAATTTTGGGGATTTCCAAAATTACTCAGACTGCCAAGCCAATATGCAGTCTAGAAACGAGGGGCCGCCAAATGAATGTGCGGACCCATATGCAACAGAAACAAGCCCCAAAACGAATGTGATTCTATAATATTTGTCTAATAATTTTTAGAAATAGAAAGAACACAATAATTTCTATATTTACTAGAAGTGACTTTTGAACCGAGATCAATAACTCAGATGCAAAATATTTTTATTTTTTTCTAGTAACACACTAAGAAATAGTTTAATTTTTTTTAAACTGGGAAAGATCCTGCTTGAAAAATGTTTCGGAGTCTTTCTAGTACATCTAAATTATAAGGTGTGTTATCTATTTTTTTCAATTTTCTTTCTAACATATTTAAATTATTAATTATTCTTTCTATTTTTGAATATTATTAAACAAATATTAAAGTCAAATTTGTTTTGGGGTTTGTTTCTGTTACATATGGGTCCGCATATTCATTTGGCAGCCTCTCATTTTTGGGGCCGCAGATTGGCTTGGCGGCCAAGGAGGAAAACGTTTTCCTGGTGTATTCAAATCCAAATGATAAAATGAGCTTGAGTAGGGCACACCGTGTGGCAATTCACAATTCACATTGTGATCAACTTATAATGAGCCCAAGCCTCCACACTCTTTTGTGCTTTTATGATGGAAGCATGTTGAATTGTTTTAAGCAAAGACTGCTCAAAGTGGTAAGCATTGGAGACACAGAGGAAAACAAAATTTCGTTTTAAAAATCAAAGCGTGTATTGAAGAAAGAATTACATTTATAAATCGAATGAAATACATTAGATAGAATGCATCATAAAAAATATATCGAAAATTTTATAGGTGGTTCCTTAATAAAATAATATTTGGGACATTAAATTTGATATACCCCTATACACATTGTGAATAATTATTATTAAAAATTATATATAATTTTCATTCATATTGTTAAATTTGACAATAATAAATTATTGATTCAATTATTGAAACACAATTACTTTTATGGAGTATCAATTTTGATGCATATAAAATAAGATGAACTTAAATTTGTCTATAGGGAGGTCCTATCAAAATAATATCTGAATATTTAAATGTTAGGGCCAAATACCAATAGAAAACAATGACAAAATAAAATTACACTATAGAATCACAAAGCAGATCATATACAAGAAGAAAATAGTTTGTGTGTAAAAAAAAATATATATATATATATATATATATGAGAAAACCAGTCATTTTATGGCCGACTTCTGGGAAGAAGAAACCGGCCATTTTGTGGCCCGTTTGGACATTTTTGGAAAAATCCAGCAATTCTGGGTATAATTATTAATTTGTAATTAACTTTGGATATAATAAAAATGTCGGACCTTAAAACATTGATGAATAAACTCACAAACATTTTTATTAAAGCAAGTGACACACAAGCACATAAAATAAAAATAAGAATAAAAAAGAAATTACATGGAAATTCAATATGAGATTTGATCTTATGTGGCATACTTATATCGGAAAAATATCCGAGTTCCCTATTAAAATTGATTAATATTCTATACACAAGCACATCAAATAAAAATAAGAATAAAAAAGATATTACATGGAAAAATATCCGAGTTCCCTATTAAAATATGAGATTTGATCTTATGTGGCATATTATATCGGAAGAATATCCGAGTCCCCTATTCAAATTGATTTATATTTTATACCCAAGCTAGCTACTTTAACATTCCTAAACAATTTCATTTGGTTAGTGCGCTCTTAAATTACTATGATATATTTATCATGTAATTTCTTTTGTAATAAAAAAATATCTTTTTACCAGCGTATTAAAGTAAACATTAAGCATTTGAATTTAATCTACATGCCACATAAATACCAATGATTCTTTCTTTAGTCGGAGGCTCGGAGCCAACCAGTGAGTCAGTGACCACACTTGAAATACCAGTTGCCTGTCTAGTACGGCTGTTATCTGATGACTAGTTCATCTGTAAATTGGACACATGAGTTGATTCAATTCAATCCTTCTATATTGGTTCTACTATATATTTTTTGTCATTCGATCATGGGTTTTGTTCTCTGATGTTACTGATGTTAGATATCAGAGGATAGAAATTTAATTTGGTATATATATGGTATATCTGTATTTGTGTTGTAAATGAATGTTCCATCTCTAACTTGAGATACTTACGGTACTTGTGTTTCCTTATTGCTTTCTGT
>JAJGRW010000478.1:18521-54069 GCA_025461045.1 Carex parvula
AATAGAATATGAAATTTTAAAACGAATAAACCAGATAGAATGTCTATTTTAAAATAATAT
The DNA here is from genome assembly GCA_025461045.1 of Carex parvula. Lineage (NCBI taxonomy): Eukaryota > Viridiplantae > Streptophyta > Magnoliopsida > Poales > Cyperaceae > Carex > Carex parvula. Next base: position 18,582 of record JAJGRW010000478.1, read on the forward strand.
GTAAATTAAAAATATTTTATAAAAATTTATAAAATAAGTTAATACTATGTATTTTAATAATTTTTAAATGATCTATATGTTGGAAAGATTCCAAGTATAAGCTAATATTATGCTTTTTTTTATTTAAGCAATAAAATTTTACGCTACAGTTATACATAGAAAAGATAAAAATAATTCAAAACGTGAAAGAAATTGTAGTTATATTTTTCTATTTAAACAAAGAATAAAGAAAAGTAAATAGGGAGAAGTGGGAGGGAAGGGAAGAGAGGAGAAAAGTGGAGTTCACAAGGGCATTTTGTTAAGAATTTTGAGAGGAGGGTATTTTGTTATATGTTTTGAAAAAAGAGGGCACAATGTAAAATTTTCCTATTTAATTGTCTTTCGGTTTCAAATTCAATTTGACCTACATCTGATATGATATATATACACAGTGAGAAATTCAAACAAACTTAAAAAAAAAAAAAAATTTGGACCGAATTGCCAATTCGGTCCGGACTAAAAAAACTCTGGATGAAATTGGCAATTCGGTCCCTAGCCATTACACAAATGCCACACAGTTTTCTGTGAAAATTTGTGAAATCAACATGGACCGAATTGCCAATTCGGTCCAAAAAAAAAATCAAGCGAACCGAATTGGCAGTTCGGTTCTTATTGTTTTTGTAAAAAAAAAAAGTAATCATGTTGATTTTGTAAAAATATTTTTTTAATTATGTTTTTTAAGAAAAATCCTAATAAAATGTTTGTGAGTTTATCATCAATGTTTTAAGGTACAGATTTTAGTACGTGTGTGATTGACCACCGTATAGTATATAACATTATCAATTGAATTTTCTTTTAGAGAATTTTAATTAGAAATTAAAAATATGAGATAATATTAATATATATTTTTAAAATTTGTTGAATGATAGAATCATCAGTTACGTTATTTACGTATCAATTTATATATGTAATAAAATAAATACAAAAATAAAAAATAATTAAATTTATTATTGAACATACTGTTCTTCTTATGAACTGGGGGCGTCCGATGGGCGTTGGACCAAATACCGTCTAAATACCCGTTAAGAGTCGTCCTATTCGGATTATGATGCGCATGAACAAGACCAGCACAAATCTTGAAGTTTCTGAACAATTTTGATGTCGATCGGACAGCTCCGGATGGACATCGGACCGCTCCCCCTGCTTCTATACGTGTTTATAGAGAACCCAAAAGCTTCTCATTGGGTCCCACTGGTCAGCACTGGAATAGTCGAGTTCTCCCTCCCTCCCGGAGCTTCTACCGAGTTCCCGCTTTCTTTTCCCTTCTCTCGCCAGCCCAACCCCTCTCAAAACCCTCTCGACAGTCCCAGACGCCACTTTATCACAAAATACAACAAAACTTTCTCAATCATGGATCCCTCCTCCGCCTCCACCTCGGACGCTTTTCCACCTCTCCGCCGCCAAACTCCTGAGGACACTCTCTTCTACGCCATCTATCCCTCTCTCCCGCCTTCCCTCACCGCCTCCGCCGCACTCTCCTCCCTCTCCTCTCTCCACCTCAGCATCAACTCCCTCCTCTCCCCCTATATCTCCTCCTACCTCTTCCACCATGACCCTTTCCTCCTCTCCCTCCCCTCCTCCCTGTCCTCCCCCTGTCCTCTCTGCCTCTCCCATCCTCTCCCCCACCTCCATGGTAAGACACACTTCGCCGACTCCATCTCCGACGAGTGGTTCATTGTCTCCCTCCTCTTCCTCGCCTCCCAATCCTTCCCTGATCTGGTAATCCGAGTTTGGGATTCAGACGGTGAGTTCCTTCTCATAGAAGCTGCCTTCTCACTCCCCCGTTGGGTCAACCCTGACACGAGCACCAACCGCGTGTTCATCCACAAAGGCGAGCTACATATAATCCCAATGGAGGTATTTCCTTCCACCCCAACCCTACCAGAAGCCATTGAAGCTGTCAGAAACGATAAAATCGACACTCGTGCACCAGAACCTGTGCAATCGGCGATTAAGAGGAGGATCGAGGGGTACCCAGAGAAGGCTAAGGAGAATTTGCACCGAGTTAGAGTTAGGGTTCCAGTGAAAGTTGCACAGGTTTTGAAGATGGAGCCTTGTTTAATTGCATTGGCTGTGGAGGCCTTTTATGATAGGGATATTGATATGATGAAGCACGCAGCTAAGATGGAGAAGTTTTTGAAAGGAAAGGATGGTGAGATTGACATGGTTAGGGTTTCAGTGACGATGACTAGAGCTATGTATGGACAATTGGTAATTTACTGAATTATTAGTGTGGTAATATTACTTACTTGTAAAGACCAACAAATTGGCCCGCTAAATCATAGTTACTAATATGTCACAAAGTGCTGACTCAGGAGAAGTGACATTAACTTTTTTTCTCAAGGAAAAAAAAAAATTGTTTGCTTTGTTCAAACGATGTTCGTCTTTATATCCAATATGGGACTAACTTTAGGATAAAATTACAGGTGCAACAAAGCTTTCAGGCACCTAGATGCTATCCAATGCCATCTAGAGAAGATCGGACGGCTTACACTGAAGCTGAACTGGGGATGAAGATAGCTTGCGGATTTGAAATGTTGTACCAAGAGAGGCTTCGGGCTGGAGAGGAAGGAAAAGGACCCACTTGGGAGGCTTTTAAGAAAAGTCTTGAGGAGAGTGGGTGCTTTGATGGCCTTCTACCCGGTTCAAAAGAGTATAAAAGAGTTATGGATGAGTCATTGGCATATTATAAGAGCACAAGCTTGTTTGCTCGCACAAGGTATTGACTTGTCAGCATTCCAATTAGTGAAAATTAAGCCTGATTAGTCTCAGTTGGCCCTGGTCGTGCAAGTTTTCCTGGAATTATGAGTTGTGTAAAGCTCAGATTGTCTTAATTCGACATTTCAACCTTGTTGTCAGGGAAAACTAAGAATAATCAATTACTTTATGCTATTGCGTCCATTTTTTTATTAAACTGAAATTAAGTTAATGTGCATTTATATGACCATATGGTATGCTTTGAAGTCTTATTTTACTCTTTTAAGTTTTGTCTCATTCGACCCTGATTTCCACCTTTTCTGGGTTTAGAGATATTTAACACTTAACTTATCCCCACATAAAATACTTAGAATAAATAATAAACCCAAAAGATAAAAAAAAAGTAGTCAACTGTAGCGCTGGTGAGGTTTTTGCTGTAACAACTTTCTGTTATATGATCTGCTAGAGCTGTGCTTCATCTCTTACTTTTCATATCTTATAATTTGTAGGGAGATAACAAGCGCTCCTGTTCGTAGAATAGACGAAATCCTCTCTCTTCCATACTCAGTGGAAGAATTTGAAGGCGCTGACCTCCCACCAAATGATGATGATTCTTGGCTTTACAATGGCGAGGACGAGCTTAACTCAGCCATCCTAGAGAGAGAGAAGGAGATGCAAGCTTATGAATCTAAGAAGAAAGAGAAGAATGTGAAACAGGAAGGAGATGCCCCAGGTGGATCTAGTTCAAAAATGAATGATTTTAATTTAGGCGACATTGCAGCGAGCATGCAGGAGTTTGTTCGCAAAGTCTCGAGCTTTGAAGGAGCTGAGGTTCCTGACAACAGGTTTTCTCTCTGTTTACTCTTTTGACTGAGGCTACGGTACTATGCATTGCGCATATTCGTCCGTACTATGGATCAATTTCTCTATTTTCAAAATTCAAATAGTCAATCTGAACTGTTCAACATTATCTCATATGAAAATGTACTTGTAGATCAAATTTTACATTTTTTAGAATTTCTATACTATTTTTTAGTTAGGTAGAAAACTTGATCTCTAGATTCTAGACCATTCAAAAGTCATGATTTTCTACCGATCTAAAAAAAAAAAATTCTAAAAATTGTAAAACTTAGTCTTCAAGTACATTTTTATAAGGATTGTTGAACGGTTTAGATCGACTGTTTGGACTTTAAAGATGAAGATATACCATAGTATGGAGTATGGACCAATATGTACTATGCTATGAATAGTACCATAGCCTCACTCTTCCTCGTTTGTTTTAGTTAATTTGTTATTTCTCAGGTAATAGATAATGCACTGTTTCTTAGGTAATATATACTGTTAAAGACCTTTCCTGAAAGAAAAAATTATAGAATATTGTTTGACTATTTTCAACACAATAATCATTTAATGATATACATCATATTTACAGCATGATCCTTATATTTGAGGAAAAACATGAAAATTACCATTTTTGTTTGCTCTTCTGTGACTAATAACCCTTTGTTTGCTCTTGAGGAAAAGAGTATGAGTACCACTTTTCTATAATGGATTTAAGGTTGTTTGTGTATTCAATTATTATTTAGTGCCTTTAGAACAAGCTTTTTTATTGTTTACCAGTGCTTAGTACACGTGCTCTATGAAGTATCATCGAAATTTTAAGAAAATAGTCAATAACGGATCCCCTTCTAGTGAATAAACAAGGATTCAGGAGTTCTTTTGTATATTCACTGCTTGGAGATTTTGTGTACGTCTTTTTTATTGCACTGTGATGATATGAAGCTATTGTATTAATCTACTAATAGATCTTGGTCCCTTCTTCATGATTTACTTGATTTTCAAACTCCGTTGTTCAGAGTTTGATTTTGGAACTCTTAGTTTGCAATTTTTATTATTTTGAGGGTATTCAATAATTTTTATTGATGTACTAATTGCACTGTACTAAGCTCATGAGTTTCATGTACTATGAACAGTTTCATATCTATTGGATACTAACATGTTGATTTTGAAGGTTTGATTATACTTTGAAAAACACAGCTATTTAATAAAATAAAATAAAATGCAACAAATTATTGAATACTCTGAAAAACACGGCTATTTGACATTGATACATTCCTGTAAAATCTAACAAAGTATCTGAACAAATCTTTTAAGTTTGAATTTGGAACTCTTAGTTTGCAATTTAATTATTTTTCAGATCTTAATAATGCACCAATTATTGAAAAAAGCTGCTCTTGTTTCAACACCGTAATATAGTATATTCCATTTTTTAATTTCTGAGAGCTTTTATGTGAAAATGAAAAATTATGTTTTTTGTTTATACGGTTTAGATAAATTGTTGGCATTGGTTAGATGTTTGTGTTAAGTCGATTTAATAAAACAAACCGAATTAAATTTCAGTTTGTCTGGTTCGGTTGTTATTGCAGTTGATGTTTTCAATTGGACAATTCTGTTGTATTTTTTTTTTTTTTTTGACTGATAAAAAACCGACCGACTGGATACCCCTCTCTTCTTTTCAGTATGTTGTAAACATAAATCAAGTCGAAATGAATTATATTCTAACCTTTCTTGTTGTTTCTTTTCAATCAGAAACTCGGAAGATGTGCAACTTGATACTGATCAGTTCTTCAAGGCCATGGAATCTGTTCTTAATGGCCATGATGATGGAGAGGAGTCGACATCTGATATGGATTTTGGTATTTTTTTTTTTTTCTGTTTCCCTATGAATATTTTTCTAGTCCAGGTCCCAAGCGTTGAAAGGCATGATAAAGCAAAGAAAAGGTTCCTGTTGTCTACCAATAATAGAGAGTATGGCTAGTATGACATTAGTGTCATTTCAACCTATATAACACCAATTTTAAAACCTATCGAATCAACTTCAAATGGTGAATCCAAACCATTCAAACCCATCTATTTCATTAGTTATGCATTTACATGTAGAATGTATATTATTTTGAATTTATTTAGTATCAAGTCAGACGGTCAAATGTGGGGGTTTTTAAGCTAATTTTAGTGCATTCATTTTTCAACATTTGTTACCACTTGATTTGATACAATAATAACTCGAAATTTTTTTTTTTTTTGCATGTAAACACATCACTCATAAAGTAAATCGGTTTGAACGGTTTGGATTAGTCGTTTGAATTCTATTCAATATGTTTTGGAGTTGGTGTCATATGACACTGATGTCATACTAGCCGAACTCAATAATAGAATGATGTTGATTTTTTACTTTTTGGTAGTAATCATTGTACTAAAAATATTTAGTTTAAGCCATATCCAGTTCGTTGATGGTGGTAGAATTTGTGTTGTATAGAATTTATCTCTGGATGAATAAAATTACCAGGGAAATGGGTCAAGCAGTAAAGTAGGTTAGTGTATTATATATAATTACATGCCTAATAGTAGCAGGAAAAGAAGCTATTGTCAAACAACTGTGTAACAGTTGAAGAAAACTACTTGATAGATGAAGGCAAACCAATGTTTGAAATTGGAGAACTTTTGATACATTGAAAAGGTGTTTTGATATCAAAGAGGCGTAAGGGACGTGTTGAACAGAAAAGGATATATACCTGAAAGGCATCTTTCGAATTGTTTACAAGGCTGCCAGTTTATTTGTTTACTTCAATAAATTACAGATGAATCAGAAGGCAGTGATTTTGATGAAGAACATGGTGGCGATGAAGAAATGGGGGATATGTTTATGGAATCGTACTCTGATGCATTGAATAAAGAATTGAGTTCGACTACTATTAAGAAAAGCTTCGTTCGACCCGACCAGCAGAATGACCTCTCTGAGGTAATAATCCCTTGTCCCTAATGCACTTTTCTACCATTTCACTTAGAGCAGCTCATTTACTGTTAGTTTTGAAGTTAATGTACTCTCCATTGAGCAAAAAATATAGGTGATTAGTTTCTAAGAGAATCTTTTGGTATTACATGTGCGGTCAAATGAACCTGATTTATCCTTGAAGAAGCTACAATAGAAAGTAAAAATCACATATAAAGATAAATAAATAAATAAATACTGAAAATCAGGTTTTTTTTTTTTTATATACCAGGGTCCATCAAATGCTGGAGATGTAGATGGTGATGATAAGGACTTGTCCCCAGTGGATGTAGATTTTAACCTCATGCAGAGTCTTCTTGATTCATTTTCTTCCCAGCAAGGCCTCCCGGGTCCTGCTTCAAATTTGCTCGGTCTAATGGGTGTGAAAGTGCCGCCTCCTAACACTGATAAGTAACTTTCTTTTTTTTACCCCCCTCTAACCTGATAAGTTGTCTTGTGTGGCAGATTACAGCTCTTGCATGTCCTTGTTAGGTACAACTACAAATGATAGTTTATTTACTGTTTATTGTAATTTGGAATTTTGGAGGAGTCATGGTCATACAAAAATTATTTATTTTTATTAACTTGTGTGAAATTCTCTCTTATTTATTTCATATTCAATCTCTGTCTAGCACTTTTTAGACTAGATTTAGGTCATTATTATAAAATTAATGAAGATAGCATTGGTTAGGTTTATGTCCCTACCCTACCTTCTGATGCATGTGGCAGTCTTGTAGATTCTATCCCACAACCATTTTACTTGGGTTCTTTTGTTTTCTAGCAAGTGCCTGTAGGCAGGGTGCCTTTTGGTTTATTTTTTTCCAAGTGGCCCGTAGGTGTGGTGCTGTTGGAATGTACTTTGTTGGATTTCATCGCAGTTATATTGAATGGTTCTGCACTATAATGTTTGGCAAAACATTATGCTAATGAATTAGGGTTTTCAACCTTATCTGCTTACCATGGTAGTGAGATGATAATATATCCTGGTAATCTGTAGTCGATTCAACTTTTCCTGTTGCAAGAAAGTTTCATTTGTATGGGTTTTTTCTCATTTATTTTGTATGAGCTTGTTGGTATATTGCTGTTTGTAAAGCTTTTGGCTTTTGGAAACTAAATGGGAAAATTGCTTGGGTGGTTGTTATAAAAGAAAAAAAAAAATCATTTGTCTCGTTCATATTTAAAAGCCGGTGAAAGGCATCTCACATATATCAGTAGATGTCACATTGTGTTATTTTCTTCCTTTTTTGGTTGTTGAGAAAGGGAAGTGGGCTTTCAAAAATGATAAAGCACTAGTAATCCAACTTTTTCAGCCATTTTGTGCTGTTAACCATACCATATAATTGCAAAAGTAAAAGAAAAAACTTGCTAATTTATAATTTTTATTAGTTACCTCGTAAGTAAAAAATTTTACCCTGGCTCGTTTACTGATAGAGGAACGTCACGTGTTCCTGTATAAAGAGTTCAGATCAGTGTTGTAAATAACGATATGTGTTTGTCCGTGGTCAAGTATGCGTTTGTTGGACTGATAAGGGATAAGGTATTATTAAGTGATTAATTGAATAATCGGGAATGTTCGGTTAATTAATCTGACAATTTAGTCGTTGTCAATGATGAATCGGCCTAAATGGCTGTTTTTTACCGTCCAGGTAAGCATGAATCATTTACGAATAATTCATATAATATATACACTATCAATGTTTTGTATATGATTCACCCAAATAATGTTCTATTGAGAGACGACTCCAGTCTGGGCGTTTCCCACAGAAGAAAGTTATTTCAAAAAAAAAAAAAAGTGTCACCGTATGGCAAGGTTATAAAATGCGGTTTTCATGCGGTATGCAGAAGGCCACTGCATATTGCATATACGGTATACGGCCGCATATGCGGATTTTTATGCAGACTTATATATGCGGATTTTAAAATAAAAATTCATATATAATTTGTATGCAAAGATATAATTTGTGCACATTGGAGGCATATCTAAAATAAGAAAGGAATATCTAATAAATAATTGATAATATGTACTTGCATAAATATATCAAAGCTATATTTCACAACGGAATAACAAATATAGTTTTGCATAATTTCACAATTGAATACAACAGAGACATCAGCATACAAATAAATATCAACATAGGCATAATACAACAGAATTTCACAACAGAGGCATCAGCATCAACATAATTTCACTCTCATAACAGAATACAAATAAATATCACACCAATACAGCATAATACAAACCTAAATGTCACAGCAGAAGTAGAGTACAAACATACATTGTGCATAATCCATGACAACATGCCAACAACCCAACAATACAAATAAACATAAATAAAACATAAGTTAGAACTCATAGTACTAGATTACCCTTCTACATAAATGAAACATAGTTATTACCCTTCTTCCTCCACTGATGCATATAAACGAGGTTCTTCGTCATCATCACCATCATCATCATCAGAAATATCATCATCACCTATGTCATTGTCATCAATGCCCACCTCGTCTCTATTTCTTGCCATCGGTGTAGAGGAAGAAGTTGAACTTGAAGCTAAAACAATTTCTTCGGGCAAATCTAAGGCTGGACCTCCTGTCCAATCCCTCACATGTTCATCTTGCTCTTCTTCTCTTGCACACAATGGATCAGATTTTCTCAATATCCTTCGATCATTTATACGTGCATTGAATTGAACAAAAACAATATCATTGAGACGTTGCACTTCCAGCTTGCCCCTCTTCTTTGAATGGGTCTGTACAAGTTAAGAAAAAACAATTAATGTCTACAAAGAACACTAATTAATTATGATATTAAAGATCTATTAGAGGAAAAAAAACAACACCCATTCAAATGTGCTCCAGTTTCTTTCGCATCCAGAAGAACTGCATGTCAAACCAAGTATTTTGATAGCTATATTTTTTAAATAAGGTGCTTCTGAACCATGAAGAGACCACCAATGAGCTGTCAATAAAAAAAAAAAAGAGGCCATAAGAATCTCACAGCAAAAATGTGCTTCTGAACCATTAAGGCTGGTGCTTCTGGTTTGTACAGTAAGGCTGGTCTGAACCATTAAGGCTGGTCTGAACAAGTAAGGCTAGTGCTGACCCGGAGTAAGGCTGGTACAGTAAGGCTGGTACATTAAGGCTGGTCTGAAATTAGATATATATAGAATTCAAACCTGGATTGAAAGCTTCGTCATTATTTTCTCTTTGTCTCTTTGCTGCATCTTTTCCAAAATACCCATTTAAGTCTTGAAAGTTGCGCATTTCAACGGTCATGACAATATCTTGAATCTTCGGATCCGAATAGAACCGTACAACACAATTAGAAATAGCATCCATAATAGAAGGATCTGTTTTCATCTCTTTGAAATCCCTATAAAAATAGGCAAAATCGGTTATGTACCCATCAAAAGTCAAGAATTTAGATATTTGCCCATCAAATCTTCAAATTGGGGTATTTGCCCATCAAATTTATAAAATCTTAGAAATTTACCCATATTGATATTAAAACTGATAATTTAAAATAAAAATCTGTATTAAAAAAAATTGTTCCAATTTTACCCTCTTCACGCTCCAGTTCTTTTCCCGCCAGACGCTCCAGACCCTCTTCTCCATCGCGCACAGTCTCTCTCTCGTTCAAATCTCGCGCACACAGGCGCTCAAAGCACAATCGCTCTCTCTCTCTCTCTCTCTCTCTCTCTCTCTCTCTCTCTTGTTCAGACTATTCTCCGCCTCCAGTCGCTCTTTCTCTCTCGTTCAGACTATGTCGGGCACACTCAATGCACCCTGACACTCCGAACTCGCTAACGGGGATGAACCCGCTAAAGAACCCGCTAACGGAAAAGAACCCGCACACTCAATGCACCCTGACAGGGATGAACCCGCTAACGGAAAAGAAACCGCTAACGCTACACTGGAGCGACTGGAGGCGTGAAGAGGGTAAAATTGGAACAAATTTTTTTAATACAGATTTTTGTTTTAAATTATCAGTTTTAATATCAATATGGGTAAATTTCCAAGATTTTATAAATTTGATGGGCATATACCCCAATTTGAAGATTTGATGGACAAATATCCAAATTCTTAACTTTTGATGGGTACATAACTGATTTTGCCATAAAAATAATAGGGATTGAGGTAGTACGCTGCCTTATGAACCTCTTTATCAAAGTCTACCCTTCATTCCATCAACAATTGCTTTTACATAAGGCTCGAACAGACCTTCAATGTATCTAATAGCCATCTTTATCTCCTTTATTGCATCTTTCAAACCTCCATAAACAAATCCCATAGGTTGCTTCTCCTTTCCATCGACAATACGAAGAAGAAGAACTAATGGCTTGAAAATTTTGATTGCTAATGCCACTGATTTCCAAAAATTATTGGAAACAACAAGTTTTGAAATCTTTCTTCCCTTAATAGCAAACTTCTTTCTATTTTTCTTAGAAGGATCAATCAATGCATTATATTCATCAGAAAGGACCATACGTTTTAATGCAACTTCTTTTGAGAAAAGCTTTCTAAGGTAAGAAAGGAAGTAGCAAACCTTGTAGCTCCAGGTCGCACAATATCTTTATTTTCGGTATGAACACGCATCAAAGATAACACCTGATGATGACTGTATATAAAGTTGGCAATCTCTTTAGTTTCTCTTATCGCATCACTTATCTCCTTCTGCTGTGAGATGCTCTCCAACATCAAATCAATGGAATGTGCTGCACATGAGGTCCAATAAATACGTTGGTATTTTGCCATAAATAATTCAGCAGCTTTCATATTTGTCACAACTTGAAGCACGTTTTCCTCCCCAACTTCTTTTACTCCGCTTTCCACAAATTGGAGTATATATTTTGCCGTGTGAGATTCTGAAGATGCATCAATGGCTTTCCAAAAAATTGTTCCTTTCGCACTATTCACACAAAGGTTCATTAGACTCCTACTTCTTCGATCAGTCCATGTATCCGTCATTAAGGTGCAACCATTTTTTCCCCAAGCTTCTTTATGAACCTCCAGATTGATGATGGTTTTTGAAACTTGCCTCTTCAATAGTGGCACACGGTACTCGTAAGGAGTTGGAGGTTTGCATCCTGATCCAAATTGACCTACCGCTTCGCAGAAACGAAGGAAATCCGGGTCAGCAAGTGAATTGAATGAAATCCCCCTTTTGTAAGCCCAAAAAGCTAAATAGTCATTGACTTTATCCCGTTGCTCCTTACCATATGTATCCTTAATGACTTGTTGCTTCCAAAGCCCTTTGTCTTTCACATTGACCGGCTTCTTGAGCCGCAACCGCTTCTTGTCCCTCTCTGTCTCCAACTCCTCCGACTTAGAAGCATCACTATTTATATTGACATCTGCAATTAAATCTTCTTTTGCCCTCTTTCTATCTTCTCCTTTCTTTTTTACTTTCTCCAAATACTCAGCAATTTCTTTTTGCACTTCTGCATTGGCTTTAGGGCATTTTCGTATATTACCTTTGATCCCGGCAAGATGAAACTTAAACCTGGTTATTCCCCCCGTACAAACTAAATTGCACAATAAACACTTAACTGAATTTGAGTCACTCTTATCCGTCAACCTCCCATACTTCCAGCCAGGATCAATCGAGTCTAACGGCCTATACAAATCTGAAGTAATCGAATCTGAGGTCGACATTGCATGAGAACCAGAACTGGACATGATCCTATTAAAAAAAATGTGCATATCAGAATACAACAATAAGAACCAGGACCAGTCATACTAGTACAAAATTAGTCGGGGGTCAACAAACACAGAACCAGAACCAGTCAAACCAGTCGTGCCAGCAAACCAGTAACGAACCAGAACCAGTCAAACCAGCAAACACAGAACAAGAGTAAAAATTACTAAGGCAGTAATGAACCAATCATGCAAAAGTCATCCAATAATGGCTATTTTACCCAAAATCAAACAAAACTAAGAAAGAGAAAAAAAAAGACTTATACCAGTATCAAAAGAATTGAGCAAATGAGGGTCTCGATCTAGTGATGGGTGGAGGGCGGTGCTTCTCTAGTTCGGTGCCTCTCTAGTTTTGTTTCTCTGTAGGTTTAGGGGAACCACCGAACCAGTTCGTTGCTTTTCTTTCTCAATGAAGAGGCTATAGGTGTAGAGTTGAGAGGAGCCGGCGGAGGAGGGTGAGAGCCGGCGGAGGAGAGAGGATGCGAAACTGCGAACTGATTTTGAAATTTAGGTTATGCGGAGAGGGAGAGAATCAGAGAAATGGATATCGGATGTTATAGCGGATTCCCTAAACCCAATATGCGGAAGGCGGATCATATGCGGCCGATTATGTTATATGCGGCAATAATTATGCGGCTGAATATGCGGCCACATATGCAGAACCGCATATTAAACCGCATATTGGTTTTTCATGCGGTTTCCAACCGCATACGCATATGTGGCCGCATGAACCGCATTTTATTACACTGCCGTATGGTACCTGCTAGAGTGGAAAACTTGCCGTGCTGTGTCTAACACGCCGTGACTTTGGTATCGTACTGTGCCGTACTGTGACCAAGTTAATTTTTCACATGCCGTGTCGTGCCGTGACCAAAATATCAAGGGGTGGTCACGGCACGCGAATAGTCACGCCACGCGAGGCACGCCGTGCCCAAATGTGCAGTGACCAAACGTGACTCGCGTGATCATTTGATCATAATTTAGGTTAGTTTATTCAAGATTCACCATTAAATCAATATCTAATGATCCTAATTTACACGTGACTCGCGTGACCACGTGCCGTGCCGTGCAGTGCCAAAGTTTTAAAAGATGAGCACGGCACGCGAATGGTTACGGCATGAGACATGCGAGTCATGGCACGTAACTGACACACGTGCCGTACTGTTCCGTCAGTAATTGTGCTGTTCCGTGACAGAGCCAGCTCCGCCATGCCATTTTTCCCACTCTAGTACCTAGTGTCGGGAAACGGGTAAAATAGATTTTAAGAAAAAAATGTTCACTGGATATGTAGAGAAGCGGGACAACGCGTCCAATATTTTATTATTGTTGTCGGAATCACACGACAAATGATAATCACGTTTCTGATGATATCTAGAACAACAGATGAAACTCTCCAATTTGAGAATTTGGATCCTCCCCGGTACCGTAAAAATGGATCTTTTACTATTGCTGGATCTGGACTGTTATTTAACTTTGTCTCAAAGCACAAATAATACTGGCCCCTGCGCTAGCTACCCTGACTAAAGTGACTAGGCACTGGCTAGGAGTAATTTGGATGGTTCTTTAGTAATTGTAAAAGATTCTTTTTTACGGTAATAGAGAGGATATGGATTCCCAATTTGATGTGCTACAATGCTAGCACCTAAAACTTGCCGCCTCCGGAATTGGATTTTCTAAACATGCTCAACTTTTGAGTTTGAATTCAAACTATTCAATCTGCTCTAACACGAATATTAAAGATATCATGTACATTCTATCTTAGACTGAATTGATCCAAATTTAAATTACCTTAGAAGACGTTTGGTTGGTTCGCGCTATAGATCAATTTATGGAATATTAAAATTTCAGAAAATGTAATATCAAAGAATATCATTTATGGTAATGTGTTGTTACGGTGTTTAGTTTTGAATGACTATCGCTTTCATCATTTCATGAAATATATAATTACGGTGTTTATTTAGTATATATTGCAATGACTATCAAAATTCGAGAAAATAAATGATAGCTTTTATTTCCAAAAAGAAAATTATTTCCAAAATGAGTGATTCCAGTCAAGCAGGAATAGGAAAAATCCACACTTATTATGGACATCGTAATAGCCGTAAATTATGAAATCATAATGTCAAGACAATCACAGATTACTATATCCAATTCCTTGTCATTTTCACTAAACATAATAATAGAATAAAATGACACTGGGATGACAAAAAAATATTTTCCAAAAGAACAAACCAATCACCTACTAGGAAATCCGGACCCTTGTCTTACCCTCTCTTTCTCATGGTTCATAAAAATAATGTTAGGTGTGCTCCAGAAATTTAAGTAGAGGGGGAGGGGAGGGGAGGGGAGGGGCATTCACATCACCCCCGGTACCGTAATGGGAATCTTTTACAATTACTTGATATGAACCGTTCTTTTTAACTTGGCACAAATCTCAAAGCCCAATAATATTGCCTCCTCCGTCAACCCGAATCTCAAACCGGCTGAGAGTTAATCTCAAACTGTAAAATGAAGGGTATCTTTTACGGTACCGGGGAGAATATTTGTCCAGGGGAGGGGAGGGGAGGGGATGAGATGGAAGGGGAGGGGCTGGAATGGGAGGGGAAATATTTGAGGCATTTACTTGCTCCAGGGTGGTACACCAAGGTCCAAGGAAGGGGAGGAACTGAGTTTATTTTTTTAATTCAACTTATATGTTATCCAAAATGACTAGTTTACCCTTATAGCAGCAAATTGCTTTCCATTGTGCAAATAAACACAGAAGGAAAATAACAGTTGAGATCTTGACTAATTCAAAATTTTGAAAGTAATATATATAATTATATATATACAAGTAGAACTAAGATGTTCTTAAGCTCATCAAGCTCCTTTGTGAGCTTAACTCAAAAAACCTATCGGATTGATTTCAAACGACGCATCCAAACTGTTGAAACCGATCTACTTCATGAGTGATGCGTTTACATGTCAAATTTTTAAAGTTTTGAGCTAATTTAGTATGAAGTCAAGCGGTCAAAAAAAGATGACTTATAAGTTAATTTTAATGAGTTTATTTTTTATCATTTTTTGACCGCTTGATCTTATACTAAACTAGTTCGAAAAATTATAAATTTGACATGTAAATGCATCACTCGTGAAGTAGAACGGTTTGAATGTGTCGTTTGAAGTCAATCCGATAGATTTTTGAGTTAAGCTCATAAAGGGGTTGGTGAGCTTAAGAACACCTCAGTTCTACTATATATATATATATAGAGGAGGGTTCAAATGCCTCCATTTTTTGTGCCTCCACCATGCCTCTATTTTTAAAAACTTTAATAACTCAAAATTTAAAACTTAAAAGTCAAAATAAAACCGTTAGATATGATCTACATCATTTTATCTATGTGTTCATAAAAAATTATCACATTTCAATTTTGTTTTTATGTGAATCAATAAGTTGAAAAATCAACGTTTAAAAATTATCTACATTAGTACGTTTTTTACAAGCTCTTGATGACAACCAAAACAAAATTGACATGTCATAATTTTTTACACGTGTATAGAAATGATGTAGATCATATCCAATGATTTTATTTTGACTTTTAAGTTTTAAATTTTGAGTTATTAAAGTTTTTAAAAATAGAGGCATAGTGGAGGCATTTGAACCCTCCTCATATATATATATATATATATATATATATATATATATATATATATCCAGTTCTCGGTTAAAGAAAAAGGAAAAAATATATGTAACTAAATTTATTTGCAGTCACTCAAGGTTGAAGTCAATCCGTACTGTGCATAGTAGCATAGTCTCACTCAAGGTTGCAATTAGGTTCGTCGCATTAATACGAAACTGGAGCTTAATTTACAATTTGTAAACCAAAACAGATTGATATTTTTTTCTCAGATATCCTTACCACCGGATGTGAGAGAGGATTTCAATTTGACTTGTTAAAAGTTGGTCTCCCTGGGCAGTTAAAAACGGATAGTCAATATTTTGAATTGAATAGATGGGCCCTGCGTGTTAATATGAAAAGCAGCAGGTAGATCCCTACAAACTGAATCTGGTTCACAAATCAGGGAAGGGAACCTCTTTAAGTCCCTTTCATTAATGATCATTAATTGTTTCATACTCTTTTATCTTCAATAGACTGAATCTGGTTAAAGAACTCGCATTTCTCCAACTTGTTTCTCCTAATATGTGATACTTAGGGCACTTGAGAGTAGGTCCGATGGGCTTCGGACCTACTTTGGTTCAATGGGTTTAATCACCGTCGATTTGCTTTAAGATTTGTGCGGAACGCTTTAAACTTCGTGCGTGTCTGTTTTAATTTCGTACGCACAAATCTTAAATTAAATCGGACGGTCATCATGCTCATTGAACCTAAAAGTAGGTCCGATGGGCATCGGACCTACTCCGTTCTCTACTTAGTGAGCTTTCTGACGTATTTACATTTTTTTTATTTGTTAGTTGGATTTTATGAGGCCTTATATTTTAATTTTATATCCGTCTTTCCAAATTTGATTTTAATGACTAAAGTGGAAGTAAAAACATTAATTATGGCAGCAAATAGAAAAAAAAAACTATTATAAGGTGAGAAAAACTCACTATCATAAAATAAGGCATGAATTTTTATTAAACAAAGTTTTATTTTAAATTTTATTATGATCATTTAGAAAAGAAAAGGTGATGAAATTTTTATATATTATGTATAAATACTTTGCGAATTCAGATATAATCATTTCTATTTTTAAGTATAGAAGTTTCATTTTCAAGATGCAGATAATCTTTATTAACATTATCCACAAATAAAGTACCTCATACCATCCACACTAATTATATTTTATCATAATGAGTTAAATCGAAGCTTAACCGTTTAATTACAGAATTACATTTAACCCAATTCACTAAAATAATGTTTTTACCGTTGATTTTATTAAACTTATGCACCATTGAAAAACAGCAGTTTTCAAACCAGCTTAATAAATAGTAAAAAAAATCTAAAAAATGTAAAATTTGATCTCCAAGCACATTTTAATATAGATTGAATATCTAATGGTTTGGATCAACAGTTTGGACTTTGAAAATCGGAGAACTGAACCGTTTGTTCCTGAGTCCAGGAACAAACGTTTGTATATTAGCCATTCTCTCTCTCTCTCTCTCTCTCTCTATATATATATATATATATATATATATATATATATATATATATATATATATTTTTTTTTTTTTTTTTTTTGTTTGAGGGTCAATAATATCAAGCTTTCAAATTACATATATTCTCACATATAAGCGCTGTATCATTTAGACTTGCTAAACATCTCTTCCCAAAAATCTGGCGTGTCGGAGTACGACACGTCACGTACTCAAATAACGTGTGACGCCACCACGGCAAGTTAGGCTAACATGCTGTGTCCGACATGGCATAGACACGGCACCTTTCTTATTATTCCTACCTCCCACTGCATATGGCATTATTCCTGGTGCAATAAAAAGGTATCTTGAATCTTTTTCCTAGTTTAGTTAAAAAAAATAACTGAATATTGTTATCAATTCGTCCCGCCGCGCACCTGTCTGTTCCCCCCTCTCTCTCCAACCTTACTATAAATCACTCTCCAACTCACTCAAACCCCGCAACTCCCTCTCTCCCTCTCTCTTTCTCTGATCAATCAATCTACCAATGGCGATCACCAAGGCCTTCTTCTCTCTCAACCCTGCCTCATGCCACCCATCCCTCCATCCCCGATCCCGCACTGTACATCTCCATTTAGCATCCAGCGGGGCCCCTTCCTGCCATCTCAGCGTCCGTGCCACCTCCGACTCGAAATCCATGGTTCTGACCGCTGAAAAACCCAGTGAATCTGGTCTCGAGGTCCTTCACAACGCCACCTCTGACTCGAAACCAACGGTTCTGATCGCTGAAAAACTCAGTGAATCTGGGCTCGAGCTCCTTCGCAACACCACTTCTGTCGATTGCTCCTATGGACTCAGCCCCGACCAACTCGCTGCCAAGATCTCTTCATGTGATGCTCTCATCGTGCGAAGCGGCACTAAGGTCAGATCTTGAGATGAATTATTCTCTGGTAGCATTACAAGATCCAGTCTTAACATTACGAGGTTACGACCTTTCATTTTCTTTGGTTTCTTTCATCTAAAGGTGTCGAGAGAGGTATTTGAGGCGGCAAAGGGGCGGCTCAGAGTTGTTGGCCGGGCCGGAGTGGGAATAGACAATGTGGATTTACAAGCGGCGACTGAGTTTGGTTGTTTGGTCGTAAATGCACCTACGGCAAATACAATTGCAGCAGCTGAGCATGGGATTGCACTGCTTACTGCCATGGCAAGGAATGTTGCTCAGGCCGACGCCTCAACTAAGGCCGGTAAGTAGAGATACTCTTTTATTTTTGGTAGTGATGTTTTGTTCTGGGGATAATTTCATGTGCATTATAGCAAAATTAGAAATCTTTTGAGAGTAGCCCTTTTACCTTTGTAAAATATCAACAAGGCCCTTCTTCTCATTTTCATCAAGTTCTTTTTACTTGAGATTCTTTATTCCCACACTTTGGTGCTTTGAAAGAGTACCAAGATGCAAATTAAATTAGGTGTCCAACAATAGAGATTCTCTTTCATTTTTTATAGTGATATTTTGTTCTGGGGATAATTTCATGTGCATTATAGCAAAATTAGAATCTTTTGAGTGTACCCCTTTTACCTTTGTAAAATATCAAAAAGGCCCTTTTTCTCATTGTCAACAACTTTTTTCTTACTTAAGATTCTTTATTTCTATACTTAATCCTTTTTAGAGTACCAAGATGCAAATTAAATTAGGTGTCCAACAATGTTGGGGGAAGTTTTGAAGGACAATTATGTGTCAGCACAAACATGGATGCATAAAAATCATTTTAAAGCATATTGCTTTTTAGTATCTGTGACTGTCCCCACAAGTTCACCTTTCACCCAATGAGTGCGCCACTGCACCATGTGGTTGGTTAATTATTTAATTAGAGAAAGGTACATGCACTTCACTGGAATTTTCATTCATCACGTGAATCATGATTCATGAAGGGTTGCTGTTAACTGACCTA
Source organism: Carex parvula (assembly GCA_025461045.1). NCBI lineage: Eukaryota > Viridiplantae > Streptophyta > Magnoliopsida > Poales > Cyperaceae > Carex > Carex parvula. The sequence continues at coordinate 37,909 of JAJGRW010000478.1, forward strand.
TTTGTCAGGAGTCTGGCTAGTATGACATTAGTGTCATTTCAGTCTATATAACATTAACTTCAAAGTCTATCGAATTGACTTCAAACGGTGAATTTAAACCGTTCAAACTGATCTATTTCATTAGTTGTGCGTTACATGCAAAATTTATAATTTTTCGAATTTATTTAGTATCAAGTCAAGCGGTCAAATGTGTGAGTTTTTAAATTAATTTTAATGCATTCATTTTTCAACATTTTTAACCGCTTGATTTGATACTAAAATAACTAGAAAATATAAATTTTTTGTATGTAAACGTATCACTCATAAAGTAAATCGGTTTGAACAGTTCAGTTGAAGTCTATCCAATCAATTTTGTAGTTAATGTCATTTGACACCGATGTCATACTAGCCGCACTCACTTATCAAGATAGAATTTTTATTGACTAAAATATTACTAACAATTGATATGCATATTCTCGGCATCGATTATGGGTTGAGGTCAATACAAAAAATATACAATCACTAGGTTTGGTGGGGCCTATAAAATATCATCAAAGATTTTGTATCTGGATATGTTTTTTTTTTTCCACGTCCAGTTCTCCTCCATTTGTTAAGAAAATGGAGAACAAAGATGAAAGGAAGATCTGGTCAAAGTCAATCTGAGGTTAATAAAATCTTGAAGAATCTTTTATGGGAAGTTTTTTAATCAAAACAGTTCCAGATCTGTTGATCTGTCATCAGTGTATCTTGGTAACTTGTACAAATCAAAATTTCATTACTTCCCCATAATTGTTTTTGCTTTTAGAGACCTAAATAAAAACTTCCAAGATATATAACCTTTCAAAATTACTAATTTGCCCTTGATTGAAATGCAAGCTAGCGGCGAATCTTGTCCTTCTATAAAGTGAATTATTGGAATATTGAGAGGTAGGTAAAAGCTTCTATCAATCATCAACAGCATTAAATTAATATTTAAAGCTTAGTGCATGATTGTTCTGTTTGTTGAATGTCTCCTGGTTTAGTTGACATTAACTACCATTAATTAAAATGTGCAAGTATTTGATATCATGATTATTTGTGCTCACATCACATATTTTGTCTCTTATAAACCACTCGGACGGTTCTTTTTCTGAACAAATGACGGTCAAGTGCCAATCAACAACACCAATTGCGTCTCATTGATATTTTATACAAGTAAAAAATTGTATTAAAACGGAAGAATATAATAAAATAATTACATATAATCTTTATTTTTTTCTCTGTAAGCCTAAAAAATAACGATTTTGTACTTCATATTGATTATAAATTAAGAGCATTACAAGCTGAATTGCTTTTAATAAAAACATCTTTACATGTTTCGCCAGAAGCAGGAGAGAAACAATATAAAAATTAGAAAAAAAATTTAATTGACAATACTGTAACAATAAAAATAATAACATAAGAAATAAATAAATAATACAAAATAGAATTTATCCAAAAAGGAGGCAATGAATCATTGGGCCAGGATAGGAAGCCCAGAATTGCATGCCTTACAAATTGTGCGGTTATGCCTACACCCAATCAAGAACAGCTTTTGAAAAGAAAAAGGAGACCGACCTTTCTCTCCTTCCATATATTTTTCTCTATGAATTAGAGAAAAAAGAAGAGATTTCAGTTGCTATAAATATATAATTTATTCATATCTCTTGGTAGCTGCTGCTCTATTTTCTCTTTGTTGAGCTACCCATGTAATCAGCTTTGAGATTGTTCAGTTGTTTGAACTATCAACTATCTGTACCAGCAGGTAATGGAACCAGCGATAGATAGAACTAAATCAACAAAACTGTGACTCAGGCATTTGATCGAACACTTTGTATGCGCAAAGTAAGATTTTATGTTGGCAGTGGTTAGTGAAGTTTGTCGCTTATTTGTTCTGGCTTGTGTGGTTTCAGATTGTCTCTAATTTAAAAGCCCTTTAAAAGGAGGTTTAGAGTATAGTAGAAGTGCTCAATTCAGGCTGCAATTGTGTGAACATCTATATCATCAGGATTGGGGCTTAATTTAGAGTTTCGAGGTTAGAGTCTCAGTTCTCAAGTCTAGGATTTAGGTAGGCATGCTTGAAAACTAAGGTGTAAGCAGGCTGTGATAGCGAACTGGAATTATCATATACTTGACAAAATTTTAATTATAATCTTGCTAAAACTTATTTCTAATGTCTTGTGCTACTATCTCAGTTGTGTTATCCCTTGATATTTTGAAGGCAAATGGGAGCGAAGCAAGTACGTGGGTGTATCCCTAGTCGGGAAGACCCTTGCTGTAATGGGCTTCGGCAAGGTTGGGTCGGAGGTGGCCCGGCGGGCCAAAGGCCTTGGGATGCACGTAATTGCTCACGACCCCTATGCCCCTGCTGAGAGGGCCCGCGCCCTCGGTGTTGAGCTCGTTTCCTTTGACGATGCCATAACCACTGCTGATTTTATATCCCTACACATGCCACTGACAGCAACCACCAAGAAGATGTTCAATGACGAGACATTTGCACGTATGAAGCAGGGGGTGCGAATAATTAATGTTGCCAGAGGTGGGGTCATTGATGAAGATGCACTTGTCAGAGCTCTTGACAATGGTCAAGTTGCTCAGGTAAAAAAAAGAAAAAAGAATTATAGTTGTGGAATTGTTTTAAATTACCTGGGGACAGAAGTAAGATTGCCAGCTGGAAATAATACCATGCTTTTTTGGTCTACAACAACCTTTGCAATTAATATTTATTGTACACAATTTTGTAAAGCCTAACATAGTGAACAGGATCAACATCACACTGCTTGAATTCTGGTTAGGTTTCTTTACCCGTCCACTTGTGGTTTTTTAGTGTTAAATCGAGGGTTTATAGTGGAGTCACACTGACTGGTCGGTATCCATACCAATCTTCTTGTTTGGATCGCTGTAATTGATTATATACTTACCTTTATTAATGAACAAAGAACTCTTGTATGAAACAGGCAGCTCTTGATGTATTCTCAGAGGAGCCTCCACCAAAGGATAGCAAATTAGTTCAGCATGAAAGAGTTACTGTGACACCTCATCTCGGAGCTAGCACAATGGAAGCTCAGGTATGATCCATTTCTTTCGCAACTTTCCTTTTACCCAATAATTTTTTCTTCATTTGATTTCAATCTCTTTGAAAATCTGCAGGAGGGTGTAGCAATTGAAATAGCAGAGGCAGTAGTCGGTGCATTAAATGGAGAACTTGCAGCCACTGCTGTCAATGCCCCCATGGTCCCAGCCGAGGTAATTAAGCTTGAGAATCACTGTTGATACTGGGCCTGTAGTCAATCATACCAATTTCTGGTACCACTATACACCTTTTCTTATATGTGGTAATTCAGACTGTTTTTGTAACCTCCCTGTTCTTCTCCATACTATCTACATGTAAATGTGCTGATCTCATATTGACGCAGCGAGTAGCGAGAATAACTGTTTTTACCAGCACACTCAAAAGAGAGCAACAAGTTTTTTTAATTCTTAGATAATATCGAAATATACATCTAGGCATGCCTTATAAGGGTGCTTTGGTTCATAATAAAAATAAACTGCAAAATAACTGCCTAAATAGATAAAATAAGGGAAATCACATCCTTTCACAGATAACTCTATGTTACGCCCTCAAAATGGATTCTGCAACCCTCAAAATATTTTGCGTGCAAAACAGACTCATCTCTTTAGCAGAAATATTTTGAGGGCAAATATAAGATTTTGGGACCCTCAAAATATTTTGCGGGCAAAACAGTGAATTCCAGAAAACACGAATTTCACTTTCTGGAGTTCTTTGGCTTGCTTTCCATCTTTTTGTTGACCCGGACCATAAATTCCTCAATGACCTGCCCCGCATCACATATGTACTGCAACCATTTGATAACCTGCAATCACTATGTCTGACTCATTATCAGGTTTTGTCCGAGCTAGCCCCATACGTAATCCTAGCTGAGAAACTCGGTCGGCTAGCAGTGCAGCTAGTAGCCGGTGGGTCTGGCATCAAAGGTGTCAAGGTGGTGTACACCTCCTCGCAGGACCCAGACGATCTGGACACCCGCCTCCTCAGAGCCATGGTAACAAAAGGAATTGTCGAGCCGATCTCGGACTCGTTCGTGAATTTAGTTAATGCTGACTTCATAGCCAAGCAACGCGGCCTACACTTCGCGGAGGAAAGGATCAAGCAAGAGCTGAACGGGTCAAATGGGTCGCCAGTCAGTTCCATCCAAGTCCAAATACCACATGTAGGATCTTTATTTGCTAGCGCAGTTTCCTGATGCAGGGTTTATTCAGGTCGAGGGTAAGGTTAGGGATGGGATCCCACATCTGACGAGAATTGGGTCGTTCGCTGTGGATGTTAGTCTTGAGGGGAATCTTATTTTGTGCCGGCAGGTTGATCAACCTGGTATGATTGGTAAGGTTGGGAGTATTCTCGCGAGTCAGAATGTGAATGTCAGTTTTATGAGCGTGGGACGCACCTACAGAGGGAAGCAAGCTATTATGGCAATTGGTGTAGATGAGGAGCCGAGTAAGGAGACTCTTGAAAAGATCGGGAACATCCAGGCCATTGAAGAGTTTGTGTTTCTCAAGCTCTAGATTGGGGTGGTATATATATATATCCATCTGTATGCTGTCCTATTTTAGTTCATCGGCAATTTGATAAAATAATTTTTGTAGGAGTATTTTGTGTGTACAAGAGGGGATCAGTATTCAGACGTGATCCAGCATGGTAAATAAATTGTGATGTGATGTCAATAGCGTGATTTTAGTATTATAAATAGCGGGAACGAATCCGTTATTTGGTTTTGTACAAGTTTGTGAGCTTAAATTGGTTTGCAAGTTTCCCGTTTACTAAACAAATAGAACCTTTTTATATGTTAACTCTTATGTATTTATTTGAATCAATGGTTTAATTAGCGTTTATACTTTATGAATGATAAATGCTATGATACTATCGGGTTTTTTTTTACCACTATCTGCTGTCCGCTATGAATCTGCTATTCATTATTTAAACGGTAAAAGTTTACAATTCAGCTTTGAAGCTATCATCGTATGGTGAAAAGTAAGCAAATCAGAGCTTTGCATTTTATATGATGTAAGGTATATGTGAGTTTGCTGAGATGTGACTTGTAAATACATTTTTACTTTAATTGGTTTTGGTGGAATGAGTTCAAAGTTCTGCTGATGAAAAGGGTATATACTTGCATAAATTTTCTGCATAAATAGTGTAAGCATCTTCATTGTAAATAAAGAAATGTGGAGGTAATATTGATTAACAAAGAGAAGCCAGTTTTTTTTGTACAGGTCTGTGCATTTGTGAATTGTAGCTTGTAATGGTTTCTACTTCTAGGTCCATAAACAAAAAATAATCCAAAAATAAATTTCCAAAAATTCAAAAAGGAACCCCATATCCTATTTTGAGCTACCAATGCAGGAAATAAGAAATAATCAACCGACCATATCCAATTTTGGGCTATCAGTGCACTAAATTTTTTTTAAGAGAAAAATGAATGTCATGCCTCGGTAATGTCAAATTCACAGTGACATTTTATAAAAGAAAAATAAGAGAAAAAGTAGGAAGAGAATAAAATGAATACAATGTTTACGATTTATTACTCCCTAATTTGTTCATTTATCACTAACAAGAAAATGAGATAATATTTCAAATTTTATTAAAAATAGGGTCATTGTTGCAACTTTCGGAAGATGCAAAAGAATCTGGCATGAATAGCTCACGGATCGTGGTATCTTTCTGCATTTTATCTTTTCTGTTCTTAATTTGAATAATTCAAGCATACATCTAATTTTTATGGCACATTCATATGATATTTTAAAAATATATATTGTTCAAAGCAAATTTAAATTGTAAAAGTGTTTCTTTATTTTTTAGATAAGCATGCATTCAATTTGAACCAATTTGAAATTTAATTAATCTTTTTTTAGAATACTGACAGTAGCTGTCAGGTTTGATGGAATTTAATTAGTCATGCGGCCGAAAAGTTATTCAAATTCAATTAAAATTTTTAAACGGTTTAATAGAAGGCTAAACTGCTATCTAGTTGCTGGAATTTGTTTCACACTATTCTAATGATGAATAGCATATATGCAATTTTAATTTTTTAATTTACGCAATATTTTTAAGGATATTGAATGAATGTGCCATAAAAGTTGGATATAGACTAAAATCACCCATTTATAATTTTTTATATTTAATTTTAATATGCTCAATTCTCAATTTCACATGCAATTCCTCTATTCTCTCATTATTCTACCTATAGATGGATAAACAAAAAAAAAACTTAATTAGTTGTTTGGTTGGTCTGATAATTTAATTATTCATGGTCTGATAGAGCCTTCATAAATATATTGCAGTGGATAGTTACAACACTTGTGTCAATACTTAATATAACATATTGAACAACACATATTTAAATATCCAAAAAGATGAGCACAAAAATGCATATAATTTTTGAAACAAAACTTGGTATATACACTTAAAATACTATTTTTTTTTGCATAATAGATGAAAAAAACATTGGCAAAAATTTATAGATGATATTTATTGTTAAGTCTTTTGATCCATCAATTACGAGAATATGCATTGTTAGGTAGGTGTCATAAATTTGAATCTAAATACTTAAAATTAATATTGAAACCTAAATCTAAACATTCGAGCTAGCCTTTTATATTATGTTCACACTCAAATATTTCATATAACATTTTGTTTTGTTTTCAACTATTATAAGATATTTATAAAATTATAATGCATAAACATTCTATCTTTTATTATTATTATTACGCTTGGAGTCAAGTAATTATTACTAGAAATTACTAAACAATCTCTGATTTTGATTTTTCCTCCAATATCTCTTATTGATATTACTTGAGACGTCAAAAAAAGTATACACTTCAAGTATATGTAATTATTATCTATTACACCATGTTGAATGCTCGTATATATATTTGTTAAATTATTTTATTTTGCTATCATTCTTTTTTGGTGATTGATAAAAGATTGCAAACAATAGTGTTTTACTCGGAGCAACAGTGTGTTATATATATCACCAATTCTATCTCATAAATTCATTGTGTCCGCCGAGTACAAAATGATATTTTGATTCTATAGTCATATAGATAGCGTGAGTAATTTTTTCGATTAATAATGTATCATGAATTCCATGTTATAAAAAAGAGGAGGGGTTAAAATTCTTCATGGTTTTATATTTTTTATTTCCGTATTCGAAATTCAAATAGTCAATATAAACAGATCAACATGATATTCATATTATAATGTGTTTGGAGATCAAATTTCATATTTTACAAAATCTCTTACTATTTTTTTAGATAGATACAAAGTCACTACTTTGAAGCATACAAAAACAATAATTTTGTATCTATCTAAAAATTAGTTTACATTTTTCAAAAATTATAAACGTTTGTCTCCAAGTACATATTAATATGGAGATCATGTTGATCAGTTTGGATAGATTTTTTGGAATTTAAATGTAGAGAGAAAGAATATGAGACACTATAAAACATTAAAAGACATGAGGTATTTGAACTTTCCTCATTTAAATAAGATGTGTATTGACATAAATATATACAATTCACGCGTAAGAAAATAAATAAATAAATATGAAGGAATTACTTCTGACCTATGTAAAATTCTAGAACTATGTTTAATAGCAGATTATATAATAAGTGGGGATATAAAAGATAATTCTTTCGTTATGCATAATAATTATATTTTTATTTGTATTTCTTATCCTTCAATCAATATTTTTAATCTAAATCATTAATGATAGAGTTTATTCGAGACGATCTTTAATCAATTCAGCATTTCAGCGACGATCCAAATATAAAGGCACTTTATCTTGCTTTTCTGTTAGCTGTCATTCATTTCAATGCCGCCCACGAGTGTAGTATAACATGCGGGATTCAAATCAGTTGAAATTCAAAATATATGAACAGTGTTTCTGAAATTTTTGAAATTCTGAATCCAGCCGTTCAACTTTTTCTGTGCACGCATCTCGAAACAGCTAATTTTTCTGTACACGTATCTCGAAACAGTTCAACGGTTGGATTCTGAATTTCAGGAATTCCAGAAATACTGTTCATGTATTGGGATTTCAGCAGATTTGGATCCTAACATCCATGTCACATAAGAGTTAGATTCATGAATGCAAATTTTATGTCAATTTTAATGCATATTCCCCACTGAAAATAGATACATCTGGGCTGCTACTAGTCACATTTATAGTCCATGATAATAGGATATGTGAGCCTTACTAAGTATGAAAGACTTGTTTAATTAGCAACTGTTGTAACGGTGGAACAATAAAATAATATATTATTCCGATTAAAAAATATTTGTCAAATATGAATTAAATTAAGAGGTACAAAATAGTATTAGAATATACTAATTCACTAAATAAACCTAATAGGAGATGAGAGATGAGTGCAATAATGAGTATTGTTATTTTATATTATTATTTAATTAGGACAATTACTAGTTTTCATAGTAGGCTATGTAGGATTTATTTAATGCAAAACCATACCGCAATTCATAAACCCTAGATTTGCCATGATCCTCTAGTGAACTCTAATCTGAAATTTTAAATTACCTTGGTCTATAGCCATGATCTTCCAGAGAGACACAATCACCGTTGATCACCGGAAGCCTTTAGATTTCCAAGTAATCCCTCTCAAGTCCGATGGAGAGAGCGAGAGAGGCGGCAGCGGCAACGCTCTGTTCTGCACAAGGAGAAATACCCGATTCTAGTTCTGTACTGAAATTCCTCTTCTCTTCTTCTCAATTTTCTGTTTTTCTCTATTTCAATTTTCTGTAGAGAGAATTAGCCAGAGAGAGAGAGAGCCGAATGTATTCTGTTGGTTTTAAGAGGAGACAGACCCCAAAAATTGAATAGGCGCAATAAAATGAATAGGCGCATCTTTAATTAATTAATTAATCAATTAATTAATTAATTAATTAATCTTGTTTCTTTTATTGGATCTGTAGCCCATTATCTTATTGGGTCCTTAGCGGGTCTTGATTCAGAACTTGTCTTATTGGGTATTTCCTTATTTACAGAACATTGCCGTATTTAATTGTGTTCTCCAGGGACCAATAGCATAATTGTATTATTACCAAACTTTATATAATTTAGACCATCACTAAATCATAAAGTTATTAATACGCATTCTACACATTAAAGGCCCCACTTCTCATGACACATATTGAACCCGATAATACTTAATTTGATCACTTCATAACGGGTCTAATTAGATATTTGACAGTCTATTATTCAATATATATTTATATCACATATAAGCCCATATATGTTGTAATTAATTGAAATTAATTCCAACAATCTCCCACTTGGGCTATATGTGTATCCGAATAATATATATTGATAAAACCGAATTGAGTACTCAAACTATGCTGTCATAGCCTTTTGTGTCATCAACCAATTCCTGTCCATCAATCATATTCACAAGGACTTAAGCAGTATTCGTCTCATGAATCGAAACTAAACCAACATAAATCACTGTGTAAACATAACTGAATGACATGAATCATGAATGGGATGTGTAGTTTGGAAATTACATGCAATGTGATCCACATGCCTATCTCCAATTTGGTCACTTTATCTTAATTTGATTTTGAGGTCAATCATAAATTCAGAGTGCATAATAAACTGAATAACCGAAAGCTGAATATCTGAAGTCTGAATAACTGCATGATACAAACGAATAACAGAATATCATTTAAAAGTTAACTGCATGATATCTGTCAAAGTATATCATATAAAACATAAAACATGATACATAAAATACGAACTCCCACTAAATCTGACAATCATCTTTAACATAGATACCCATATGAGAGACATGCTCGTGAAACTGTTTGGGTACCAATCCCTTAGTCAGTGGATCTGCTAGCATGGAAGCTGTACCAATATGCTCAATACTTATAAGTCCACTCTGAACTCTTTCCTTCACAGCAAGAAACTTAATGTCGATATGTTTGGATTTCGACGAGCTCCTGTTGTTGTTGGAATACAGTACTGCTGAATTATTGTCACAATATATCTTGAGTGGCAACTTAATAGTATCCACAATACGCAGCCCAGTGACAAAATTCCTTAGCCATATTCCATGGTTCGATGCCTCGAAACACGCAATGAATTCGGCTGCCATGGTGGAAGAAGCAATCATAGTCTGCTTTGCACTCCTCCAAGAAATAGCTCCTCCAGCCAACATAAAAATATAACCAGATGTTGACTTCATGCTATCTACACAGCCCGCAAAATCGGAATCAGTATATCCAATGACCTCAAGCTTATCTGATCTCCGATATGTCAGCATGTGATCCTTCGTTCTTTGCAAGTACCTAAGTACCCTCTTGGCTGCTTTCCAGTGATCCATACCAGGATTACTGAGATACCGGCCTAACATTCCTGTGATGTACGCAATATCCGGACGCGTACACACCTGAGCATACATCAGACTTCCTACTACCGAAGCATATGGAATCTGATGCATTTCTGATTTCTTGAGTTCTGTCTTTGGACACTGATTGAGACTAAATTTGTCTCCTTTTGCAACAGGGGTATTTCCTGGTTTGCAGTGTTCCATACCATATCGCTTGAGAATTTTATCGATATATGCTTGTTGTGAAAGCCCTAAAATACCCTTATTTCGATCTCTATGTATTTTAAGGCCTAACACATATGATGCTTCACCAAGATCTTTCATATCAAAATGTCTAAAAAGAAATCTCTTAGTTTCACGCATCATGTTTATATCGTTACTGGCAAGCAATATGTCATCAACATATAAAACCAGAAACATAAACTTACTCCCACTGAACTTGTGATATATGCATTCATCCACCAAGTTAGGCTCAAATCCAAATGAGACAATTACTTGATGAAATTTGAAATACCACTGTCGAGACGCTTGCTTGAGTCCATAGATGGATTTATTTAATTTGCAAACCATCTGCTTTGAGTTATTGTCATCAATCTCAAAGTTAGGTGGTTGCACCATATAAATGGTTTCATCAATGTCGCCATTGAGAAACGCAGTCTTAACATCCATCTGGTGTAACTCAAGATCAAAATGTGCCACTAAAGCCATGATAATTCTGAAGGAATCTTTCATAGACACAGGTGAGAAAGTTTCCGTAAAGTCAATGCCTTCTTTCTGTGTAAATCCCTTAGCAACAAGTCGTGCTTTGTATCTTTCCACATTACCTTCTGAATCCTTCTTGGTCTTAAATATCCATTTGCAACCAACAGGCTTCACACCTTGAGGTAATGGGACGATATCCCAGACTTTGTTGTCATACATTGACTTTATTTCATCATTCATGGCCTCGATCCATTTCTGAGAATTCGCACTTTCCAAAGCCTGACGGAGACTGAGAGGGTCATCCTCCATCATACCAATGTCGAATTCATGTTCTTGAAGGAACACAACATAATCCTTAGATATTGCGCTTCTTCTCTCTCTGGTGGACCGCCTTAAAGGCACTGTTTCTTGAAGTTCTTGAGATGGTATAGGTTCCTCTTCAACATCAACATTGTCTTGTACTGGATTCTCTTCCATTTCTAGAGGTTCATTTACTGTAGGTTCATTCACTGTACGATCCTGAACCAATGAGTCTCCAGATATTCTTATTACAATTGGTACCATTGTTGGCGCCTCTTGTATAGGAGAATCTTGTTTCTCTTCAAAGACAATTTGATTTGTATTTCCCCCTTGAACCATAACATCCTCAAAGAACTTAACTGTATTTGTCTCGAAAATTGTTCTATTAGTGGGATCATAAAACTTGTACCCCCGGGACCTTTCTGCATATCCGACAAAATAACAGCTAACTGTCCTTTCGTCCAGCTTTTTCTCTTGTGGCCTATAAGGCCGGGCTTCAGCCGGACAACCCCAAATTCTAAAGTGCTGAAGACTAGGCTTTCGCCCAGTCCATAATTCATATGGAGTTTTGTTTGCTGCCTTAGTCGGTACTCGATTCAGAATATATGCTGCTGTCTTAAGTGCTTCTCCCCAGAGGTTTAATGGAAGTGAAGTATGAGAAATCATACTCCTCACCATCTCCATTAATGTTCGATTGCGCCTTTCAGCCACACCGTTCATTGCGGGCGAACCCGGCATTGTATACTGTGGCACAATTCCATTTTCCTCTAGAAATTTAGCAAAAGGCCCTGGACGTTGTTCTCCTGAGCCGTCATACCGACCATAGTATTCACCACCACGATCTGATCTGACGCTTTTAATCCTTTTGTTGAGTTGTAACTCAACTTCAGCCTTGAAGGATTTAAATGTGTCCAAAGCTTGAGCCTTTTCTTTAATTAAAAATATATAACCATATCTAGAATAATCATCAATGAAACTGATAAAATATACATGTCCATTTCTAGTAGCTGTAGGGAATGGCCCACATATGTCCGTATGTATCAGTTCAAGGACATCTGTCATACGATTGGCTGTATATTTGCGCATGCTTGTTTGTTTGCCCTTAGCACACTCAATGCACGGACCAAGATCCGACATGTCTAAGGGCCGCAGGATATCACTTTGAATAAGACGTGTAATTCTCTGTTGAGAAATATGACCTAAACGCTTATGCCAAAGTGCAGCTGAATCCTGATGTGTTAATTTCTGTCTAACATTTCGAGTTTCATTGTTCAAGGTCTCATTATAGGAAGCAATAGTATCTAAAGCATAAAGATTGTCCAAAACAGATAGAAAACCAGTAGCAACCAAATTGGAGTTTTGATACAAACCAAACTTTCTATCTCCAAATGAACAAGTAAAACCTAATTTGTCCAATGCAGAAATAGAAATCAAGTTCCGCCTAAAAGACGGTACAACAAAAGTATCAAACAAATCCAAATACAAGCCAGTTTTCAAAAGTAATCTAAAATGCCCTATAGCTTCAACTTCTGCCTTGTTTCCATCGCCCACATAGATGTATCTTTCACCATCACTTGGCTTCCGGTAACTTCGGCAACCCTGCATAGACACAGAAATGTGAGTAGTTGCACCTGAATCTATCCACCATGTGTCTATTGAAACTGAAACTGCATTAACTTCTGTACAAACAAAAGAAGAATTAATACCTTTCTTGACACGCCATGCGTGATAATTGGTACAATCCTTCTTCACATGCCCTTCAGATCCACAGAAGAAACAGCCCTTCTTCTTTTCTTTATTCGGCTCCGATCCGGTAACCGGTTTCTTGTCCTTAATGGGCTTCTTCTGCGAACTTGTAGTTGCAGCATCTGAATTGGCCTTACGTTTCTGTTTCCCTTTTCCCTTAGAGGTAGAAGCAATGTTTGCGCTTTCGCTCTTGTCCGACTTCAATCTCTCTTCCTCCTGAACACAGTGCGAGATGAGTTCATTAACTGTCCATGTTTCCTTCTGACAGTTGTAACTCACCTTGAACTGTCCAAATGAGGCAGGAAGAGAGTTAAGGGCCAAATATACTAGCATATCATCCGATATATCTAGTTTATGTCCCTTCAGTTTTGAAGCGGTATGCATCATTTCAAGAATGTGCTCCCTTACATTGCTCTTACTATGATACTTCATTATGCAGAGTTTGTTTAATAGAATGCCTATTTCAGCCTTCTCATTCCTAACAAACCTCTGCTCAAGTTCCTTAAGATAGTCTTTAGCAAGAGTGAAATCAGAAACAGGTCCCCTAAAACTTTCAGGAATGGTCTTTTGCATGACCCGGAGACACAAGCGATTTGACCTCATCCACCGTGCATGTGCAGTTTGTTCCTTTTCAGAACTAGTTTCAACAGGCACAGGTGGTTTGGCGTCCTGCAACGCTGTGTCCAGGTCAAGGCACCCAAGGATAATCTCAAGATTATCTTTCCAATCCTTGTAATTAGAACCCGTCAGCATCGGAATGCTATTGATGCCTGCTGTAAGATCAGTAATTTTTGCTGAAAAATATTCACAAAGAACGAATCAAATAACCGAATTATGATATAAAAATCAAAATAAGGCATATTCCATCAACTAAGTATCTTCGAACAATAAATGCTCTTTGGAGTCAATTATTATTCTAAGATAAATAGGTGTAGCAATTGAATATAACAGTCCATTTGATGTCAATAAGTCAACCTTCCTTTGGGCCGATTAACTAATTACATCCAAAACTTAATGACTATTACCCATTCATTACCACAAACATACACATACAATACTTGATTATTGTCTTTCCTTTGGGCCAGTCCAATAACCAAACATCATATGTATATTCACTGTGTATAAATTGTCAAATGATTAACGCCGGTATGAGAGCTTACTTTGGCAAGATGATACCTTTATTAATCATTTTCCAAAATATATCTTAATCTGAAGCCTTCATAATGATTTAATATTATCCAAAGAAACATTTATCTAAATTTGGCTTAACCGAATTATTATTCTGTTCTGGTTCGGCCCAATTTACTGTCTATCAGAAATACCAAAAATTTATTACATCTTTGGTCTGGCCGAAAAATTACACCACTGTTCTGGTTGAAAATTTATTCTGAACTCATTTCGTTAAAAAATGATTGATAAATTTTAACCGGGATTGGATTGGCCAAAAAATTAATTATGCAGCGGAATACCAAAACAATGGATAAAACCAAAACAGAGTTATCGGATAGCGCAATGACCATGAATGAATTTGAGTCAGAAAATTGCGAAATACCAATTAATCTTTGTCGGAATACAATTCAATCTTGGTCATTCAAATCAATTTTGGTCAACGAATTATAAGGTAGCAAATTGTAAGTATTGATTTTCGAAAATTCCAAACCAGATATTTCCGAAACAAAATCAAAATTAACGGAATGAATCAATACTTTAGTTTTAATTGAAAATAGAGTAACGTCCGAATAATTTCAATTAATTAATTTCTAAAATCTTAACAAAATTAATTGAGTAGAAATTAATCGGTTCAACTAGAGTAGGCTCTGATACCACTTGTAGGATTTATTTAATGCAAAACCATACCGCAATTCATAAACCCTAGATTTGCCATGATCCTCTAGTGAACTCTAATCTGAAATTCTAAATTACCTTGGTCCATAGCCATGATCTTCCAGAGAGACACAAGCACCGTTGATCACCGGAAGCCTTTAGATTTCCAAGTAATCCCTCTCAAGTCCGATGGAGAGAGCGAGAGAGGCGGCAGCGGCAACGCTCTGTTCTGCACAAGGAGAAATACCCGATTCTAGTTCTGTACTGAAATTCCTCTTCTCTTCCTCTCAATTTTCTGTTTTTCTCTATTTCAATTTTCGGTAGAGAGAGAATTAGAGAGAGAGAGTGAGCCGAAACTTTTCTGTTCATTAATAAGAGGAGACAGACCAATAATTGAATAGGCGCAAAAAATGAATAGGCGCATCCTTTAATTAATCTTGTTTCTTTTATTGGATCTGTAGCCTATTATCTTATTGGATCCTTAGCGGGTCTTGATTCAGAACTTGTCTTATTGGGTATTTCCTTATTTACAGAACATTGCCGTATTTAATCGTGTTCTCCAGGGACCAATAGCATAATTGTATTATTACCAAACTTTATATAATTTAGACCATCACTAAATCATAAAGTTATTAATACGCATTCTACACATTAAAGGCCCCACTTCTCATGACACATATTGAACCCGATAATACTTAATTTGATCACTTCATAACGGGTCTAATTAGATATTTGACAGTCTATTATTCAATATATATTTATATCACATATAAGCCCATATATGTTGTAATTAATTGAAATTAATTCCAACAGGCTATATATCTGTTTATCTCATATAGGGATGTCCAAATGGTTTCATGAAAAGATGACATGGAGGATTAAGGGGCCATTTAAGTGTCGAAAAAAAGGACTAAGTCCTCCTATAAATTATAAATTTATAAATTTATTCAGTAATTTTATAATTGTTTTATGCCATACATGCTTTTCTGTTCTCCTTATAAAATAAAGTTACACTATACTAAATTTTTCGATCACCCCAATTTCCATTTTATAAGTTCCTCTTCTAATTTCCAAGAATTAGAAGGAAATGTCTATTTACATGATGATATTCAGGTCAGTGATACCCTTTTTCAGTTATAGACCTAGCTTCTTGGAAAATTATGTGCTTGA
>JAJGRW010000479.1:0-131736 GCA_025461045.1 Carex parvula
CATTCCATGTCACGCGTCTTAAATAGTCCAGACAAAAACGGCAATGAAACCACACCTTCCCTCATTTTAAAAGGCACGACTCGAGATAACTCGAATCAAGGAATAAATCTCGACAAAATCACCGGCATAACTGTCCCGCGGACACGCCCTCGCGCAATAAAGACATTCTCTACTCCAACTCATGCATCTCATATGAACCACCACGTTCCCTAAATATCGGCCAACCAAAAATAAGCCCCCCCTAACTTAAACCCCTTGAGTTAAAATGCTTTGGCAAAGCGAATCTCCTACTAATGACACCTCGAAATAACCGTTAGAAATTCCAAAACGCCTCAAAACCAACGCTGGTCAAACAAGCTACTCTCGTCCCATCAAATCGCCTAGCCCCAGCTTTCAAAGACTTAATGGGGTCCAGACGCGAGATAACCAATGGCACTACCCGCCTATATATTGACCCATTCAGCATAAGAATTCATTCCCCATCAACCGATTCTCCATTATGTAAACTAATCCTCGCTCCATCCACCCTCATAAGGTCGTCGAGCGACTCGGTTAACAAACCCGAGCACGACGCCTCAACATTACCCTTCCCCGCAAGTCACCTCCCCACCGACCCAGCCCTAACCCCTCGAACCACCACGGCGAACACTCTCGGAAGGCGAAAGGTGGGTATTGTTACAAGACATATCCCACCCGGACTTAGGGTGGATGCTAGACCACGAAAACCTCCGAATCCGAGATTTCTCGACTTCAAACTTACCTCATGTCAAAGTTCACCCCGGAGGACGAAAATGCCATCAAACCTTTGGCACCGTCATTACGCACATGCGAGGGGTGCGGTGACCAAGATCCCAAGATCGAGATGGTCAAATGCCGAACGCTTCGAGTGGCGCCACATGTATCATTACGATATCAAAGGCCGCTCCGACCCCCGCGTCGGTTTTGGCGATGCCCCCTTGCATCGACCTCAACTTCGGAGGACCAACCTTATACACGGCTACCAAGGAGAGCTCGAAGCGGACAATACCTATGAGGACACCGATAACGAGATCCTCGCCTGAACGCTCCTAAGTAGCGACATCACACCGTCTCCTTACCGAGAAGGACCCCGGAGTGCAACTGAAGAGCGGAAATATCTCTTCCGCCTGCCTCAGGTTCCACCTCGACAACGTACTGGTATACAGGGAACAAGTCGCCCTGCATATTAAACGTATTAGCACAAATGTATCTTACCATATTGTAAGAGAAGCTGGTATATCGAATATATACAATTCCGATGTCATGTTATTAAACTTATAAAAATCATACAAATTAATCTTGTTGTCGGGACCCCTTTCTGCTCTCACACAACCCATCTTTTATATCACATCGACAACAATTTCCATCTCATATCCTCCCAACACGACGTATGCCCTCCCGCCAATTCAATTTCTCGACGCCTGACATATTAAAGGCCAATTGGCGCATACCTGCCAAAGGATTATTCGGGACCCACAGCATTTAAGCCTACAATGGCAACTTGGCCTATAAATATTCCCTCAAATATGTAAAAGGGGACAATCACTTTCCTCATTTTCACTCCATCCTTCTGAAATGCCTATCAAACAAGTGGTTTCCAAACCTAAAAGACCTGCGGACCAAGGTCAGAGTAGCCGCGACCAACCTCCCCCCAAATCCCGCCGATCTTACATCCCAAGACAAGTCCTCTCTCCTGCAGAGAGATCGGCCCTCCGACAACGATTCTCCGAGGAGGATTTGGAGTGGATGCTCCATAACGAGGATCTCCAAATCTGCGACTTTATCGACATCACCCTCGCAGGGGTACCCTCGTTCACTAAGGGGGACGAAAACAATATCTACGATGATGTTGATTCGAGCCCAAGTTGCGTTGGTGTGTCCTATGCCACGACTAGGGACCCAAGCACGAGATGGTGAAATGCCGGAGGTGCTATGAGTGGAGTTGTTTCGAACATTACGACATCCAGGGACGCTCAGATCCTCGACGTCGGTTTGGAGGTGCCCTGGATGCTTATCCCGTAATTCTGGAGGCCCGAGCTTGTACACCGCTACTCAACAGGAACTCAACGAGGACAACCTCTTTGAGGATACCGATAACGAGCGCGTGGTCTGATTTCTATTCCTTATCTATAAGCATTGCATGATTTAGATGTTATCCCGTATTTGTGCTTTTCGGTTATTTCAGAATATTAACAACTACTTATGATTTCCGTGATACCTCGACTACTTACTTTAAAAAAAAAAAAAAAAACCGCGACGACGCGCGACATCAAGCGTAACTCGTCTAAAAATACGCTTAGCCCCCAGGCTATATAACACGCCAACACAATTAGTCGGGATACGTACCGAGATAAGGCGTATCAAACGTTCGCAAACCTTGTGAAATGACAAAGTTACGACCTTACAGGAAAAATGATAACACAGGCATAACTATCTTAGGAATGCAAAAACCCCGAGACCAACTTGGGGGCCGCTGGCAACAAAATCACGAAAATAACGACAAAGCAAAATCAGCACAAACTTGCGTAACCAATAAGTGGCACGATAAGAAATCATACGAACAAGAACTATAAAATAACCAAAATGCGAACGTGGAAAACCCCGAGGGTTAACTCGGGGGCTGACAATAAACAAATACCCCACATAAACCCCTGAGATCAATCGGGGGCTAACACTCGAACCTTAGAATAAATTTAAGAAGCCGGGATAAGCGAAACAAACTTCCATGATAGCACCGAAGTCGCCTTCATCACCGGAGTCAAAAACCCGAAAGCATCATGCTGATGCATTTCGGCTTGGGGCTAATGATAGGTCCATATACCAATGGTCCTTAAAAAGCCCAGGCCTGGCCCAATAAATCACTCCCAGATTTAAATACACAAAAGGCCGGCCCAAATAGAACGAAACAGAATAGGCCCCTCCCCCTATAGAAAACAGGCCACGACTCAAAAATAGCCCAGGATTCGGCCCCCCCCCCGGGGCCAGCCCGAGGTTAAAGGCAGCCCGGGATTCGGACCCCCTCTCGGAGCCAGGCCGAGGTTAAAGGCAGCCCGGGATTCGAACCCCTCCGGGGCCAGCCCGAGATTAAAAGACAACCCGGGATTCGGAACCCCTCCCGGGGCCAGCCTGAGGTTAAAGATAGCTCGAGATTCGGATCCCTTCTCAGGGCCAGCTCGGGTCCAAACAAAACAAGGCTCAAAGCCTAACATGCCGAACAACCAGAGAAAGCCGACGCACGGCCTCGTCGATTTGGCCCGTGACAGATTATGCGGATGCTATCGCCTATTATGCAGTCGCCCTCAACAGTATGCGGGCCTCCGTCATTAATGCTGACAAGACCCCCCGTACAGTATGGTGCCCCCCTATTTAGGCTGAGAACCCCTCAGAAAGGGGGACCGCAAAAAACTACATTAGTCACACTCACCACAACCAGAGGAGGTATTAAAAAGGGTTAGAGCGTTAATACCCCTCCGACAACCCCGCGTGTCACCTCTCGGCCCGTCTCCCTCGAATTCGGGACGCGTCACACATCCAGCCCACCCGGCCTTGGCACGGCCTGCTCCCTTAGGACAGGACGTGCTTGCACCAGTACTGGACCGAGTCCAAGTACAGCCCGGCCCCCCTCGGGAAGGGACGTATTCAGTGGGGACTTCGGGAAAAATCAGAGGGAGAAGTGGATTGCTGAAAAAGTTGGAGGGAACACACGAAAAAATTGGAGGGACGTGAAAATGAATTTTAGAGGGACGTCAAAAAATGTGGAGGGAAGTTGTCAAAAAATTACAAAATTTTAGAGGGAAATGAAAAATATGGTACTTGAGCGAAATTGTAAAATTTGTTGAATTTGATGAATTAACTGCACAAATACATAGAAAAAATTAGAAGAGGTCTAATGTGAACGATTTAATTTGATTCATCCTATATGATGCAGGTTATAAACTTAATTTGCAATACAAAGTCTTATCTTCCTAAAATTTGTAGTACAATTATTTTTCTCTAATAAATTTTGTAGTACAATTTTTTTTCTCAAATAAAATTTCTAGTACATTATTTTTCTCAAATAAAATTTGTAGTACAAGTAGAAATTTCCAAAATTTATATGATTAATAATTTACTTGATTCATAAATTTTACGCATAATGAACATATTCGTCATTAATTTAGTAAGGTCAAATTCGATAAAACATATACAACAAATTGTTAAAGTCACAATAAAATTTAAAGTTAACAAATAAATTTTGTGATTTACATATGCACAGATTCGATAAAACATATACAACAAATAATATAAAAACAATTAAAAAAATTTCAAATTTTTTAATGGTTTATATGACCAAATCATACTTACAATTAATAATTTTATAGAATTTCATCATTATTTACCCCTTCAACATGTGTCAATAGAAGTGAAAATATTTAGTTAAATTTAGTCAATTAAAATCAAAATTCTACTTTAATTTTATAAAATATTTTGCTATGGAAATTATATTAATGAAATTTATGCAATGATTAATGTAATAACATGTTTATTGCTTACTTAAATTATTTTGACATGTTTAAATTATATAGCATTACATGCATGTTGCACATATGACTCACATCTTCCATGCATGAACATGAAACATAAACTCTTGTTTTGTGAGTTAATGAAGATGCACGGGTATATGTCATCCGTTGGTCGATCGGAGCCGTTTAAATTAAGGAGCACTGCATTTATTGTCCTGCGCCCAAGTTTGATGAAATTTTGTTTTTATTTACCCATCCATCTAGTTGATAAAAAATTGAAGCATCGTATGGCCATAAAAATTTCGTGTTGGATCGAAGCTCATACATAATAAAATTTTCGAACTTTTATGTTTGTTATGTTCAATGTTCTCTCTTGATCATTTTAAAACAGATTGGGAATGATTTCATTGTAGATCGACCGTTGATTTTCCGCGTGAAAATGAACGGTCCGAAAATATTTTCTAAATTTGAAGGACCATATAATGATGAAAGTCAATAAAAAAATGTCATGTATAAGTATTATTTGAACATATAAGATGTAAAATAAATAAAAAATAAAAATTTTGAATTTTTTTTATATGTACTGCTGTACATACATTAGGTGATTAGTATATATCAAACTTCTATCCGTCCGATAAGTGAAGAATGGTCTTGATTTATTCATTTTGAATAGCTGTGAGTAAAGAGTCTCAATACTCTGAGGTAACATAATATTTCTGTTTAGATCCGGCGGTAGATAATGCACAAGATCCTTTGATATTGGTGCGTAAAGATGATCACATGGTCCGATCTAAACACAAATATTATGTTACCTCTAAGTATATAAATTCTTTATTTACCTCTAACTTTTCATTTCTCTCTTCTCTCTGTACGCAGCCACCTAACTTAGGTTTTTCATTTTCCCTCCCAAGAGAGTTTCACCTTCCCCCAATTTTTTCAACTTCCCTCCTATTTTTCACCTTATTTTGTCCGCTTAATCGGATTCCCTCCTATTTGTTTTCATTTCTCGCGCTCTCTTCAGTACCTCTCTCTTAAAAAAAAAACTCTAGATCTAAAATGGCAGGAAGAGGAAAGGCGATCGGTGAGATTCAGGCGAGAGGCCTTTTCAAAAGAAAAGCGAGGTTCTCCGGCCAGGAACCTTCTCTCGTGGTGGTGCATTGTTTCTCTCTTGGTGATCTCGGCTGGTGATAAATTTTGTGCTCGAGATTTGCTTCTCACACTTAGTCGCTTTCTTTTAGTCGTACAACTCAGGTTTGTGGTTTTGTGCAACTACAACCCTCTGGATTTGTCCATTTTTATTACTTTTAGTGTGAATCGAATTTCTCTTGTTCAAGTCAATAAGTTATTAGGCTGAATTAAGTTATTACTTTTATTACTTTTAGTGTGAATTGAATTGATTTTAACCCATCACTACAACTAATTGGAAATCCAGGGTCTCAGGCAATCTTGTTATTAGGCTGAATTAAGTCAAGTTAGTTGCATTGTCTTTGTTTAATCAAAATAAAGCCTCAATTTACTACCATCAGCTGTCATGTAAACTTTTAGCTATGAATTTTGTATGTTGGCCGGTGCATATGCTTTCCAAATATATGTGTATCCCCATTTAATTTTTCCACGAGAGACCATGGCCTTGTAGATTTTTCCCATTTAATATATGTGCATCAGGATTTGTTGATGTTCAATCTATCGACAGTGCCCAGTCAGTTCTGATTAGTAAATTATTAAATTCATATATTTTAATTTTCTTTTTCTTTCTATTCTCTGATGTTAAAATCCAGACTAATATAAATTTCATATGATGCAGGTTAAGGGAAAAAAGGCATCTTGGAAAAGCTGGTTCATCCTTTCCTCTTAAAAAGACAACCAATGTTCTTCCTAAAATTCAACATGTACATATGTTATAACCTTATCTTACTAAGTTGATTTACTGTGTGAGGTTTACATCTCTTTTTGTTCGGAGCTAGTTGCCAAATATGTGAAAGGATTGAATTTTTGAGTAAATTTTATTGCATTGATGCATGTATTTTAAGTGTTTGATGATTTGCCCAAATAAAACTAGAATTTTAGGTGAGAGCAGTGCGGTTGTAAATGGTTGCCAATGATTGCCGATAACCAACAACGTATAGGAATTAGTTTGGTAATTCACTAATTGAGCAGTGCGGTTTCAAAATTGAAAGCTTGATATTTAAGATCTTGATACGTTATGAATTTCGGGTGTGATTAATTGTTGTCTTGGAAGGTTTGTTACTGGTTTCTTATTTCACTGGTGAGAGAATATTAAAGGTTTGGGTACAAGTTGTTCAAATATCTTTTTCTGTTAAATTTAACAAGTGTCAGTATTATTTTTTTGCAAAAACAAGTATTGTAAGTACTGTGTATAATATTTGATAGCACAAATGAAGTTTACAGCAAATAAAATTTCACTATATTTGTGCATTGTGTTGCTTCAAATCAGTGGCTTTTAATCTAGTGGCACTATGAGTTGTGTTGTGAAATCTGTCTAACTTGCTCACTTATTTGGGTTATTAAAAGATTGGGTTGAGGTGCGAATTGCCGCAACTTTTAATCTGGTGGTATCTTTATTTTTTATTCACTATTTTTAGGTGCAGTGGATGTCCCTATAGAGGCCTTCCAGCCTTCAAGCTTGGTGAAAAGGTGAAGTATAACTATGCTATAACTCCTTTTCTTTTGTACACCTACATGTCTAAAAATTACTGTCCTACAAAAAAGTGAAGTATCTTCTACAAGGTGAGATACATTGCACATGTATCCTTCCCTTGCTCATTTTTTATGAAGAGAAGTGCAATGTGCCAATCACCAGTGAGTTTTTTTTTTTTCCAGTCATGGCCTTGGGTGTATGTGGTGTAAGAAAACAATAGTGGTCATTTTTGTCTCTCTTCTATTAGGTAATAATTGTTGTATTAAAACTGTTTTCTAGAGGTTATGCTTTAGAATTGTTATGTTTTCTAGAGGTAAAAAAACTATTACATTTTCAAACTATATATTTTCTATTTTATGGTGTCTTTTGTTTTATTTTCAGATTCACCAGCTCAGGAGTGTGCCCTTTATACTCTTTTGGTGGATCATGTGAGGTTATGTATTTGATGCGACATTGTTATTTTCACATATGGTTATGTAGGGAAACCTTAGCAGATTTATTTTCTTGTTAACAATGCACTTGGATAATTGTATAAATGGATTGCTGTTATTAGCAGTTAAGCAAACTTTTGTGTTATATATTGTTGATATAATGTTTTTCAGTATTTTGGTACAATGTATGATAATTATAATATGTTGATTAATGCTTATTACATGCTTTCGATCTATATTTCAATGTGTTAATGTTAATATGGCTCAATGAGAATTAGGGATGTAAAAGAGTATCGGGTTGGTACCGGGTTGGTACAGAGATGACTGTAGAATAGGGCCATGTTGAAAATGATGCCATACAAGATTATTATTTTCATGGGTAATCCATGCAAATAACCTGGTGGGACCCACTTTCGTTAACCATGCAAATAAACAGGGGGCCCCACCTTCTCTACCCATGCAATTGTTCAGTGCTCTATCCTTGTAAATACTAAGATGGGGCCCACCTTCTCTAACCATGTAATTGTTTAGTTCACTTGCCTTGCAATAAACTGTGTGGGACCCACGTTCTTCAACCTTGCAAATACTAAGATGGGGCCCACGTTCTTTATCCTTGCAAATACTCCCTGCAGGTGCCAAATCTCAGACTTTTAGCAAGGGTAGTTATTACAAGAGTAGTCTCTTGTAACAAGATTGGGAAAAGTTATTGCAAGAGTAGCCCTTGTAACAAGTCAAAATTCGAGTATTTACATGGAGGCTTGTTCCAACGGTAGTTTTTACAAGGGTGGCCCTTGTAAAAAGTCTTTTTCGGGCTTGTTGCAAGCGTGAGCTCTTGCAACAACCGAAATTTTGCCCTTGTAAGAAGTCCAAATTCTAGTAGTGGAAGAGAGCATAAAAAATGTAAGTCCTTCGATAATAATAAGAAGAGAGAACAAAATATGATGTATAAGGATGTTGATGATTTAATATGAAAAAAGTTGAAACTTTTTAGTGCGCTGGTAACCATTAAAAAAAGAGAGAGAGAGATGATTTATATTAAATTTATAATAAAAAATGTATCACATATATATGATTATTTCTGGGTGTCAAGAAATTAGTGCTTCATAACCGTACTTCGGCAACCATAAAGTATCTAAAAACATCCTTGAAGAAGACGCTACAAAGTCTTATTCTATGCCTTCAGTGAGGTTGAAGTTCCAAATTCAACCAAAGGAATTCATTAAGTTCCAATATTCTATATATATACAATTATTTAAGTTATGATTAATTACTATACGTGGATCAGCAAGATTCAAACACATAATTTACCATATATATATATATATATATACAAGATGAGAATATTTTACTGCACCTAAAAAGTAAAAAGTACGACAGCTAGATAGAGATTCTGATTAGTGATTACTATGCATTTGGAATCCTTATCGTTCCCCAGCTAAGCTTGAAAGTAATGACAAGTGATTCCCTCTCTTTCTATCCCACTAAGGATATGATTCTATCTATTAATATATCTCTGATATTTCTATCTCAAATTTCAACATCATTTTGTATTTACTTTAGTTTTCTTTGAATAATCCAAATTCTGCATGCAATTTTAAAATATTCTCATCTAGATAATTAACAAGCCTACTCCAGAAATTGTTCTTCTAATTAGAGCAGTCAATTATTGCATTGACTTTCTATTGGTGCAAAGCTAGATTAAACAACTTTTTTTAAATTAACTTAATCTGGTTTTACCTTTTGATGCCTCTAACTTGAGTCCTTGACCCAGGCAGGTAATTTAATGTCATCTCACCTGTTAGAGGAAGAGGAGGAACCCTTCACATGCATGGTTTAAAAGGGTCTGATTTAGAAGAAGACCTCCAGTCCAAACCCTGGCTGAAATTCAGGAGATAGATACAGCAGGGGGGGAAGAGTTCCTACTGG
Organism: Carex parvula; assembly: GCA_025461045.1. Taxonomy (NCBI): domain Eukaryota; kingdom Viridiplantae; phylum Streptophyta; class Magnoliopsida; order Poales; family Cyperaceae; genus Carex; species Carex parvula. The sequence goes on from JAJGRW010000479.1 coordinate 9,537, forward strand.
TTCTACTGATTCTGAATCTCGTTCTAGCTATGACAGCAACTTAGTGTGTTCTAACTTCTAAGTGCTGTGGTTGATTCTCTCATAATTTGATGACTGTGTAATATAACTTTTGCTCTTGAGTGTAACCCAAGCAAACTTGTAGGCTCTTATTCTACTGCTACTTTACTGTTATAATTACTAGCTGATTTTAGAGATTTACTATGGCAATGTGTTTGCCTAGTTCAGCCAATATTTTGTATGCTTCAGGCTTGTTGGTACAGTCTCTGTACCAGCCCCTTTGGTAAAAAAATCTAATAGTTTCGTAACGAAACTGGTGGGTATACTCCACTTTTGTCAAAAAACAAAAATAAATAAATTAGAGCAGTCAAAATTTAACTGTCTGATCCATCTCAGAAAGACATGTATCGGACAAAATATGGTCTGACCTGGATGCTCGGCCATAGCCGTCCAATCTGCATCAAGATTTGTGTATACTTGATCCAAACAAATCTTAAAGTTGTCCATGCGAATCTTGATACCGATCGGACGCCTCCGATTCCCTGACATTTACTGCATGTCTGTGACGAGTCTTCATACCCCCAAGCATATCTAATCTGATTTTGAAAGTTTTGTTTTTCTCTAGTAGAAAGTCCGAAATCATTCAATGAGGGAAGGCTTATTGATTCAGAACAATAAAGATGATCATGTTTGTAATTCTGGTAATTTCTATATTTTAATTATATTATCTTCTGATTATTTTTTCTTGCTCAAGGCACTTAGTTATTTAGCATGTACAGTATACGTACGCAACTACCAAGGAACCTCATATCTTCGAATTTCTTAAATATAATTGGGCCAAGTATACAAAAGCACCCACTTTAGAGATAATGAAGCCAACCAAACCAAGCACAGGAAAAAATTAATAGCCACTGTAACAAGTTGCATCTTAACAGTGAGATTTAAATTAGTAACGGACTAACGGTGCGTGTAAACCCCAATATAAGCTGTCAGAATATTAATTCCACTTGGAAAAAAGTACTGCTACAAGATACCGATTCAAGCCCAAATGCATGGAACAGGATGAGAATATTTAGCCTTCCAAAGAGGTCTACTTGAAAATATATATTCTGATCAGTGATCACTGCTGCACAAATTTGGAATCCTTATCAACAGATGCACCAGCCAAAAAAGAAATGGCTTGTGATACTGTCTTTCTGTGACCCATCTCAGAAAGACATCTGATTCTCTCTGTCTCTTTCCATCTCCCTCTATGAGATATGAGATACTGATTGGATCATGGAGGGTTCTCTGAATCCAATAATTGTCAAAAAGTTTTTTGTAGGAAAAATTGAATTGATAGCCTATCTGTTTTTTGTTTCATCAGTTTAATGTTGTATATAAAGTTACTGTATATAACAAGTACGAGTCTTTAATTAATATACTAAAATAATATAGACGATTAGAGATAGCTAAATCATATCCGATGAGAAGGAAAAAATCCAGATCCTAATCTGATCCAGCCCGATACCATTCGTAATCCGAGACAGGTCAAAATCGGACGATCTGAAACCCAATTTGACTCGATCAAAGATGACCAACAATCGGCAATGATCCGAAATTGTTGAATTTATGAATCTGAGACAGGAGTTTGAATGAGAAAAGTATTTGTTTGATTTAACAGTTTCATGTTATTGGGCTATTTATGCTAAAAATAAAGTGGAAAATAACGGTTGCCTATTTGTTGCGCGCCTATTTCTCTATTCTCTGACCCTATACAAAAGTACAAACAGTAACTTACTAAAAATATACATAAAGATTGAGTTGTTTTTATCTATAATTAGTAACTCTATTCTTATACATCTAAATCCAATGATGGATATCCTAAATAGATCTGAGGGTAATTGGATCCGATTATTCTCTTTTCTCAACACTCCCCCTCAAGCTGAGATTGTAGATATCGATTAACCCTAGCTTGCTCGTATTATTCTCAAATGGTTTTGGATCAAGATCATTGGTGAATACATCCGCCAATTGGTCTTCACTTCGTACGTAGGGAGTTTCAATTTCTTTGGCTTGAATTTTTTCTCGAATAAAATGACAATCCACCTCGATGTGTTTTGTTCTTTCGTGAAATACCGAGTTGGATGCAATGTGTCGTGCTGCTTGATTATCACAAAACATCTCCATTGATTCTTGAATTTTAATTCCAATATCCTCAAGGAGTTGTTTGATCCATGTTAATTCACTAGCGGTTGACGCCATGGCACGATATTCCGTCTCGTGCCACCACGTTTTGTTTTTTGCTTTTCCATGTGACTAAATTTCCGTCTACAAACGTGCAAAAATCAGTTGTTGATTTTTTATCAAAGCTACCGGCCCAATCTGCATCAGAATAGCCACATACTTTGTTAGAATTATTACATTTAATAAAAATTCCCATACCGGGTGTCCCTTTTAAGTACTTCAATATTCTATTTATAGCCTCTAAGTGCGGTGTTCTTGGAATATGTATAAATTTGCTAATTTGGCTTACCGAGTATGATATATCCGGAGGGGTTACCGTGAGATAGATTAATTTTTCTACAAGTCGTTGAAATTGGTTTATATCATCTAATGGCTCACCATCCTCGGTATTTAGTTTGTATTTACCATCTATTGGTGTGGAGGTTGGTTTACATCCTAGTTTTCTAGTTTCTTCCAACAAATATAAAGTGTATTTTCTTTGAGATATAGATAAACCTTGGCTCGAATACGCTACTTCTATCCCCAAGAAATATTTTAAATAGCTTAAGTCTTTGTTGTCAAATTTTTCTTTTAATTGGAGTTTTATTGTTTTAATGATCTCTAGATATACTAAAACAATAGTGGTACTTTCCTCTTCAATTTTGACAAATAGTGAGTGGTCGGCATTACTAACTTTAAAATTATAAGAGATTAAATAAGAGCTTAATTTTTCATATCATGCTCTTAGAGATTGTTTCAACCTGTAAATTGACTTCTTTAATTTGCAAGTTAAATCGCAATTTTAGTATTTTTCATGACCAGGTGGTAATGACATATATACCTCTTCTTCAAGCATTTTTAACATCCATTTGGTACAATTTCCACCCTTATTTTATCGCAACGGAAAATAAAATTCTTAAGGTGTTCTTTTTTGCAACGGGTGCAAATGTTTCATAATAATCTATACCGTATGTTTGTGTGTAACCTTTAGCAACCAAGCGAGCCTTGTACCGTTCCACAGTACCATTGCTATTATATTAAATTTTGTATACTCATTTGCATCCTACAGGTTTTTTTATTCTTTGGTAATTGAACGATTACCCAAGTTTTATTTTTTTAAGAGCTCTCAATTCTTCTTTCATGGCTTTGTTCCATACGGGATTTTTTATGGCTTCCTCATAGTGGTTTGGTTCTTGTTCTTTTTCGATTGAGGTCAAGAAAGTTCTATGGTTAGAAGAGATTACCATATGTAATAAAATTTTATATAGGATATTGTACCTTGTAGGTTATAAAATCCCTTAGCCTCATTGAAGGTTGTGTTGTTCGAATCGACCTTCTTATCGGTGTTTCTTCTATGTTTTGATCTCCTTCATTTGAGGAAATTTCTTCTATTTCCTCCACATTTTCACTTTCATTTCATTTTAGGTTGTAATTTCAATTTCAATTGGTCTTACCTCTTCTATTGATGGATTGAATTGGGGTAACGTAATTTTCTTGAAAGATTCTCTAATAAATTCCTCATGAATTTTTTTCTTGTAATATGGCTCATTTTCTAAAAAATTCACATCTCTAGAAATGTATATTTTTTTCCCTTTAGGATCATAGCATTTATATCATTTTTTTTGTGATGAATAACCCAAGAAAATAGCCTTAATCGAGGTATAATCCAATTTGTTTTGTTTATTTTTATGTACATAACATATACAACCAAACATTTTCAAATGCTCAATATTAAGTTTTCTTTGATAAAGAATTTCTAATGGGCCCTTATAATCCAAATTAGCACTTGGCAATTTATTTATTAAATATGTTGCGGTAAGAACGGCATCCGACCAATAAGTTTTTGGTACATTGTTTTGAAATAAAAGTACTCGAGTCATTTCAAGCAAGTGTCTATTTTTCCTTCGGAAACACGATTTTGTTGGGGTGTATACACACATGTTGTTTGATGTAAAATTTCATTTTCTTTAAACAAGTTTGACAAATTTTGATTTACAAATTTCGTTCCGTTATCGGTTCTAAAAGTTTTAATTTTTGGTTCATATTAATTTTCTATGAAGTTATAAAAATCTAGAAATTGTGAGAATACTTCACTTTTATTTCTTAGTAAATATAACCAAGTTGTTTTAGAAAAATCATCAATAAATATAACAAAATATTTGTATCCATTAAAAGAATTAATTGGGGTGAGGCTCCATACATCCGAATGAACCAAATTAAAAAGTTTTTCCCTTTTACAACTTGATATATTAAAAGGTAATCTAGTATGTTTTTCTAGCTTACATGTCTCACAACTACTATTATCTAATTTTAAAAAATTAAAAAGACTCTTTAAAATCTTGTCGGAAGGATACCCAATTCTTCTATGCCAAAGTATGCTTAATTCTTCATTTTTGGTTATGATGAGGTTGAATTTTTCTTCATTCAAAAAATAAAGCCCGTTTTCTAGAAATCATTCACCAATCATAATCTTTGTTATCCGATCCTGAAAAATCACATTTTTTTTGTCAAAAAAATGAGCTCACAATTCAACTCTTTTGTGATTTTACTAATAGATAATATATTTGATGAGCAATCTTTTATGAGGAGGGTTCCAATGCCTCCATTTTTCATGCCTCCACCATGCCTCCATTTTTAAAACTTTAATAACTCAAAATTTAAAATTTAAAAGTCAAAATAAAACCGTTGGATATGATCTACATCATTTTATCTATGTGCTCATAAAAAATTATGATATTTCAATTTTGTTTTTATGTGAATCAATAAGTTCAAAAATCAACGTCTAGAAATTATCCACATTAGTACGTTTTTTACAAGCTCTTGATGACAACCAAAACAAAATTGAAATGTCATAATTTTTTACACGTGTATAGATATAATGATGTAGATCATATCCAACGGTTTTATTTTGACTTTTAAGTTTTAAATTTTGAGTTATTAAAGTTTTAAAAATGGAGGCATGGTGGAGGCATGAAAAAATGGAGGCATTGGAACCCTCCTCATCTTTTATATACAAGACATTTTGAATTATTTTTGAAAAAATATTTATTGAGCTTTCTCCAAGAATTTTCATTTTATCACCATTTGCAACCGTAACAAATTGTTTGGTTTCGTATTTTCTAAATGAGGTCAATAAATTTATATTACCGGTCATATGGTCAGTTGCACCCGAATCCAATATCCATCTAGAATTTTTTGAAAAAAAAAAGATAAATTGGAGATGCAAATCATACCAGAAGTTTTAGGGTTTTCTTGCTTTTGATTCATCAAGGCAGTGAGCTGTTGGATCAACTGCCGCATAGGATCCGAAGAAGAGCTGGCGCTAGCGACTTCTCTAGGACCCGAGTCAGTCTCAACCCGTTCAGTCTGTTCGCTTCCCTCTCTTGTCTCTGCTAAAATACCCTTCTTTTCAAATCCGCCATAGCTGCCTCTGTTGCGATCTCCCCCTTTCTTATGCCATTTTGGTAGGAGGTGGGGGTTGAGGAACCAGCAAGCCTCCTTGCGATGCCCCTCTCTCTTACAGTGCTCACACTTCTCGACTTCTTAGTCTCCTCTCACCTCCAGCCTATAACTAGGGTTAGGTCTCGCCATGGCCGCAAACCTCTCTTCTTGTTTCTTCTCCTTGTACCATTGAAGCCACTTCATCTGGAGATGGAAGTTCAGCTAGGAGGAGAATTTGTGACCTTACAGCCTCATAGGTCGAGTCGAGGCAAGCTAGGAATTGAAAAACCTCGTCTTGTTCTTCTCGTTTTTGAATTTCAACAAGGTCAGTGGTAAGGGGTCTATACACCCTAATTTCATATTTTTTTTCTTTTGGAGATATCCAAACAGATTCATGGCTGGTTGACCTTGTTGTTGTTTTGCTTGTTGCATTTCTCTTGAATTTGATAAATATGGGCATAATTTTTCTTGTGGCCATACAATTTTTCGGCTCTTTGCCAAAATCTCTAATGCGATATCTTTATATGAAAGTAAGTCAATACCTGTGGTTCCATTGTTGCGAGTAACCAAGTGATTACTATATGACCGCTTACTTTCCATCTTGCTAATGCCCTTTTTTGGGGTTCAATTAGAGGCTCTGATTATTTGGGAGTCTTGCCCTCTGTGTTGATGTGGTCACTCTTTTCTTGGCCACTTAAGGCAAAGGTGACTTGTCTTGCCCATACATGGTAATTTTTGCCATTTAACATCACTCCTGTGAGTTTTTTATGGTTTTGTGACATTGTGATTTGTGGTTCAATTTTTCTGGTATGGGCTGATATGAGTGATGTTGTTGCTTTTTTTTTTCTGGTTTACAGCTGCTGGTGCTGTTACTATTTTTATGGTTTACAGCTGCTGGTGTTGTTGCTGATTTTACTGTCTTTAGTTAGTATTTCAATCCATGCTATGATACCATGTTGAATTTATGAATCTGAGACAGAGGAGTTTGAATGAGAAAAGTATTTGTTTCATTCTAACAGTTTCATGTTACAGTGGACTATTTATGCTAAAAATAAAGTGAAAAATAACGGTTGCCTATTTGTTGCCTATTTGGTTATTCTCTGACCCTATACAAAAGTACAAACGGTAACTTACTAAAAATGTACAAAAGATTGAGTTGCATTTATCTATAATTAGTAACTCTCTTTTTATCAGTGTTCTAAATAGCGCGCTATAGCGGCGCTATAGCGCCGTTATAGTGTTTTTGGACCCTAAACGCTAAGCTATGGCATGAAAATACGCTAATTGCGCTACGGCCGCTATAGCGGTAATAGCGGTCCGCTATAGCGCATAGCGTGTAGCGCGCTATGCATATTAGACTTTTTTAGACAATTTATATGGACTTAAATAAAGATCCATAAAATTTATTTTGTATAGAAAAAAAAAAATAGAATGAATCATGATGCTTAAGATATTTTGTATAGAAAAAGATCGATAGTTTATGATATTATTATGGATATTTTGAACCATGGACTTTTGTACTAGTTCAATATGAATATTATAATTTCTTAATTAATTTGGTGTTATTTATTGTTCTATGAAACTTTAGATAATGTTAATATATAGTACAAATATATAATAGAATTTTTGTAAAAAAAAAACACTATTTGAAATAGCTTCCGCTATAGCTTTTTTTGTAGCCTTCCCGCTATGACGCTATAAACGCTATTTAAAACATTGCTTTTTATACATCTAAACCCAATAATAGATATCCTAAATAGATATGAGGATAATTGAATCCAATTATTCTCTTTTCTCGATAGAAATCAATCTGACATGTACCCAACCCGACTTGTCAGATTATCATCTTTATAGTGACAAAACATATCTGGAACAACCCGTATGACCTGATTTTACCCGACTCGATAATTCAAAAAGATTAAACCGATCCGAACCCGACCCGATCCACCCAAAATCGGATATCCGACCAAAAAGATCCGACTTGAGACGATCTGACACCCAATGATAATCCGGGGTCAAACTGATCGAATACGACTCGACCCTGTCCGATTGCAACATATTATAATGTTTTTATATCTACCATAATATCTAATAATTAAGAATAAAGGTTGCCTAATCAGAATATATTTCATGCGCTTGTTCTATTTACAAAATTTGTTACTGAAAAGTATAATTAATTATATTTAATTCCTAATATTATTCTTAAAATATCTGATGGTCAAAATTTATTTAATATTTTTCACTAAAATATAATTTATTAGAGCAAATCTTATGACCTATATCTGTATATTTTTTTAATAAGGAGGATTCCAATGCCTCATGTCTTTCATACCTCATCATACCTCATATTTTATATTTTCATTTTTAAAGTCTAAATTGCCAATCTGAACTGTTCAACATGATATTCATGCTAAAATATGGTTGGGGATGAAATTTTATATTTTTTGAAATTTTTTTACTATTTTTTAAGATGGGTAGAAAATCACTGTTTTTTTAACGGTCCAAAAACAGTGATTTTGTATCTATCTTAAAAAATAGTAAAAAAGTTCCAACAATTATAAAATTTCATTCACAAGCATATTTTAGTATGGATATCATGTTGAGCAGTTCGGATCAACAGTTTGAACTTTGAAACAGAATATATAAAATATGAGATATGATGAGGTATGAAGAGCTATTAGAATCCTTCTCTTTTTTAATAAAATCTATAAAAAAAAAATTGTCATATGGGTCCCGCTCTAGATTTTATAAATTTAAATCCCAAAGGTTGGTCTCCCGACAAATTATAGTGTTTTTATCATACACTATTGGGAACCTCAGGAAGTAATTGGCGATCCTTTAGGAAACAGTATTGAACACTAACAAAAAAAGTTGTATTCTCTCTTTTATCATTTGTAAAATTTAAACTTTTTACTTTTGCGTGCAAAACACGTATCTTGATATATATATATTTAGTGCCCATATCTAGTTGTTAAATGAATAGTTCAAATGCTTAAAACATCTTCTAGAATAAACTATGTTCGTTCCACTTGTAAAGAAATTACAAATATCTTAATAATAGTTGCAATTGTAATTGAATGGTAGCCTCTACCATGATTTCAAAAAAAAAAAAAATCTATTTCATATAGATAAAAAGTTAAATTATAAAGAGATAAAACAAATATATTAAAATGTTCAATGTGTTTTACAAATTAAAATTAGAATAAATTATGCAAACTAATACCTTATATCAGTTACCACTCTAATATCCTTTTAAACATAAAATTGTAGCACTGCTCAAGAATCATGAAAGCTTATCTTTACATGCATAAAAAAAAGCTATAAAAGAAATGAGTATGACAATTTCAAAGATTCCAGATATGGGGGATCATATCTCTCATAGTGCAAAATCTTATTCAAGTTACTGTCCTCAGGATCTCCTTTACCTGATTGTTCGTATACCGTACCTTTGGTGCGAAAGGAACATATTGTTACCATCAAATGGGGACAGATATATTGTAGAAGTTCCTAAATGTTTCTCTTTAATTTTTATTTTAAAAAAAAACTAGCTCTATATATTTTTTTCAATGGTCATGTTTGATTGGAGCACAAGTGAGTGGAACACAAATATCTTAAGTCCATTTGATTAATTTGATGTTTACTTAATAGTAAGATCTGCAATTTGTGTTATTGATGTGGATGATAATTGTTTTTTTAGAAGCCATTGACATTGGTTTTTGTGCAAACAAAAAGAGGGGCTGATTTACGGGCAAATATCCTTCCCGGTACCGTAAAAGATTTCCTTCACTTTACGATTTGAGATTAACTCCCAGCCGCTTTGGGATTCGGGCTGACGGAGGGGGAAGAATTATTGGGATTTGAGATTCGTGCAAAGTTAAAAAGAACGGTCCAGATCAAGTAATTGTAAAAGATTCCCTATTACGGTACCGTGGGTGATGTGAATTCCTGATTTACTGGAGCGCTTTCTGTACCAAAATGGATTCCCGGCAACATCAATTAAATTATGATAGTTTCAATATGCATGCACTCGTCATTTTATTTCAAGACAACATATGTGATATATGAGATTGGTTGTGATTTTCTTTTTGTAAAATAAAGCTCCGAGAGGCTTTCTCATCTTTTACATGGGGTAGAAATTTTGATTGTACATACCTGTTTAAGACCATGTTATTATAGCCAGTTTGGTGAAGTGTCATTTCCTCAAATTATGTAATTAGCCCCTAATAAGCCTCATTAACCCTGATCTGTGCAACAATTCTGCAATTAATCATTTTGTAATTAATCCTCACTAAAAGGAAGTGGGAGTAGCAACTAGCAAGCAGTTGAGTTTGGGGTCAAGGCAAAAACTACCTTTGTTGGTTTAGTGTCAAGTGCTCCTCTGTCTCAGATAAATGGTTTTACTGTTTTGCTTGGCTAGGCAATGCTATTTTGTGTAACATCTAGATCAAGTAACAATGCTTTACTCAACTAATTATGCTAGTCATTAAGTTAAAGTCACTCTTTTGAAATGTTTTAGGCATGGAAGGAAAAATTGGCCGTTCTGGAGCGGAATCGGACGGTATCGATCCGATTTTAGGCCGAGTTACGCGGTTAGTATAGATTTCGTCAAATTTCGGCCATTCCAGCCTGATTCCAGTCAAATTTTGTCCGTTCCGGACCAAAATAGACCGATTCAACCGAAACGGCCGAAACACAAATTAAACAAACTCCAAAGCTTTTTTGAGTTTTCTGCGTGAATCGAACTCATGCCCACTAGCTAAGCAACAAAAGTCAATTACCACCACACCATACAACCTTTGTTGTTAAAAAACACGACTCATTTATATATATGAGAATTTCAATTTGTACTAGTTCATTAGTCCATCAGAATTTCTGAGAGTGAAAGAGTATGTTTTTAGTTGTAATACTTGTATTATATTGTATTAGTGGATTATTTGATTGTAATAATTTTTTTTAATTTTTTTATCAATTTTTTTCTATTTTTTTAGTGTAAAACAAACTTCTGGCATAAAAATCCGATTTTCCGATCTAATTCGACTGATTCCGACAGATTTTTCCGATCCGGATCGGAATCGGACGGTGCCGATCCCGATTCCGATTCCGATTTTTCCTTCTATGGTTTTAGGAAAGGGAACAGGCTCTTGAGTTCATTCAAAAAGGGAAGCATTTCAGTTATGATTGCAACTGATGTAGCATCACGTGGTATAGATGTCCCGAATGTTGCTCATGTGATCAACTATGACTTCCCGAAGAACATCGACTCATATGTCCAACGTATTGGCCGTACCGGTCGAGCCGGTAAATCAGGTCTTGCCACCGCTTTCTTTGACCATACGAACCAGTCTATGGCCGAGGAACTGGCTGATGTGATGGAAGAAACAAAGCAAGAAGTTCCTGGGTGGCTCCTACGATTTGGGCCGAGGAATGGCAATGGCAAGGGCCGTCGCAATTCTGACAAAACTGACATACAATTTGGGACGAGGAATGGTCGTCACTATTCTGACAAAACTGACCTACAATTTGGGCCGAGGAATGGTCATCACTATTCTGACAAAACTGACCTACAATTTGGGCCGAGGAATGGCCGAGCTATTCTGACATAACTGACATGTGGTGAATATGATGCATATTACCATGGACAGGGCGAGTATATGACTTGGGGAGGTGAGACTTATGCTCAGTCTTATCCAACTGGCAATGCTCAAAGGGGTAGTTATGCAGCTGCCTCAAATGGTTTTGGTTCTTTTTATGGTACTAAGCAGGTAGGTGGTTGCAACTGGATGGGACCAGGCCACTACATCGGTCTTAATACAAGGACATTATATAAGCACCAGTTAACCACAAGCATCACTCTGGTTAAGGTTCTTAGGTTGTATCTCTTGTTAGTATAATAATTTAGAAGTCAATTATAGAATAATTGTATTTTATATATTTTGTTCATGTAATAGATAATTAATAAAGATATCATTTTGTTCCTTGAGATTTATTGCATTTATGAATCATTTCGAGTTAAGGACTTGAAATTTGTAACGCCATGACATTTGGGTAATGAATTTCATTAAGCCCATTTGATTTATAAAAAAACATAATTAAAGTAATTAAGAGGCCCGAGCAACATTTAATCTATTAGACTAATAAGAACATAATTAAATTAATTAATAGGCCCAAGTAAGAGTATTAAAATGAAACCTAGCCCACAAATTCAAGCCCAACTCTCTAATTAATTTGACAAACCTAACTAAACTCTATTTAAACCCCACACACTTCCCCCACAGCCCCTCTCTTCCTCCCTTCGGCCAAGCCTCTCTCTTTCAAGGTAATTCATTCTCAACTAAATAATTTCATGTTCCTTGGTTGGTAAAATTAATAATAATAAAATAATCTGTAAAGCAAACAAATGTTTAAGAACACGTTTATTCTTCTTCTTTATATTATTTTTCTTTTCTTTTCTTTTCATTCTGTTATTGTGTTCTTTTTGTTTATTTTAATTCAATGCATAATTCGACCTATAATCGGTGTAAGACACCTAGACGGGTCATGTTACGATGACAATCCCAAAAGGAACCTTAGATGTTTCAATGGTTGAAGTAACAATAATTTTGAATCTCATATTTTTTTCTTCTTTTCGCAATTCCATTCTCCTTCTATTAATTAAAAATAATTAGTTTTATAAATATTCATAAATGATATTATAAGTCTCTTTTCTCAATTCATTTACCTTGTCGCTTGTCGCAATTAATCCTGACAGTCTGTGATACTTCAACGAATATGGGAAGTTAAGAATGTCTTTATTATATTGAAAAGTAAATGTTCATATAAATAAATAATTAGGAATTATATTCGTCACAAATAATACCTTCCTTGTCTGTTAATTTATTTCAAATAAGAATTCGGATTCCTTGTCTTGTCGGTTAACTTAGTTTCTTTACTTAGATACACTTACCTTATATTGATAGAAATATACACTTGTGTTAGTAATATATATATTTATATCTATACAGTAAAATTCCTTTCTAAATTACTCACCTATTATAAATTTTCAGATTTCCCTGCTAATAGATACTTTCCTTGTTCTATCTCAACCGATTCGAACCCTTATTAAATTATTTAAACTTCAATCATTCATTTAAATATTATATTTTTTCATTCATTATCTCCACCGAATTTAATATAGCTCATTTATTTAACTATTCGCTTAAAATTAATAGAGTTAGGTCCCCTATATTGAATAAGCATTATTAAACTATTTAAACATTATCCATTCATTCATGTCATTCGTTTTTGGTCTCAACCGAAGTTAATATATTCTCTTGATTCAACAATTCATTCAATTAATAAAATAAGTTTCCTAGATTAGTGAGCCTTTCTTTTTATATAATCTGCTGCCTACATGAATTGGTTAGAGGATTTAGTAACTAGTTTCTTTTGTTAATGCTTCGATTTAATTGTTTGACTTTTTGAATCTTAAAGGTTTCTTTTTGTTGCGCCTTTATTTGCTGCTAAGAATTTTCATGAGTATTTACTTTCGGTTAGAGTATCTAATTACCTTTTGAACTTTAACTTCTTACCTTCTCTTTAATAATTTAGTTACGTAACCTAGACTTTAAGAATTATGAAATACTTTAATTAGTAAATCAAAGAACTCTAGAATGATTAATTAAAAGTATTAATGTAGACATGTCGATTAGGTTCAACCTCTGGAGTCCTAGAAGATCTTGAGACGTCTAACGACTTCCCTACAACAACAGGTGTGGGTTTCCTAGACTTTATAAAACCATCTTACTTGCCTATTGTCATTCAACTGTTTATTATTATGGCATTAGTTGGAATTATGCATGTTGTTTTTCGAACTATTCGTATGACTTGAGTAGTACATAAATAAATTGCATGAAATGATAGGATTCATACATTGACCAATGGACATGCATGAATAGGATGTGTTGAGCATGGCATGAATTGTGTAATGAATAAATGTACGTGACATGAACGAACAAGGAAACTGAACAGGGCCAATATGCTTGCATATTGGGATGTATACATTGGATCCAGTGTTCGACTGGACCCCTCGTTAACGTGACTGTAGGCGAAAGCGGTCCTGTCACGGATGTGATTGTAGGCTGACGCGGTCCCCTCACGGACGTGATTGTAGGCGCAAGCGGTCCTATCACCGCCAAGACCTAGCGGCATATGAATTCACCGTCTAGTAAGGCAAATGAAATGAATTAACGGAATTTTGAAAGTAAATGAAAGTAGTAAGTAATGATAGGATATGCATTGCATTAGAAGAATCATACACATTTTGATTATGTATGTTTATATTTGTGGGAATAAGTAAAGGTTTTATAAGCTCTGGGTTGGAGCTAAATCCCGCACTGAGAGAAGGTTCGATCTCTCACCCGTTCCACTTTTATGTAGGTTCTAGGTAACGAAGAAGAAGGATTCGAGCAAGGACAAGGGTGAGACTAAGCGGGAAGGCTTATGATTGATAAATTGCCACATGTTGTTTAGTTATGTTTCTATGATTCAATAATTGATACATTGAGCAGGCATGGCAGTGCTTGTGTTACTAGCCATGTCCGCCATGATCGTTTGTGAAACTCTTTTGATTATGAAATAAATGTGGCTTTATTTATATTGTTATTGATAATGTATGTGATGTGAATACGCCTTACGTAGAAATACGTGGCGGGTTGTCCCAGAGTGTGACAAAATTATAGAACTCCATAATATAGATGATAAATACTCTTAATAGTCTCTAACTGTGGTAATTAGCAGGAACATTAATTGACCATTCAAAGGTTAGTGTGTAGATTAAATGATGGTTAAGTTTTACAAACCATAGACAAAGAGTTGTCATTTTAATCACATAAAAAAAAATACATGTTAGAGAACATGGTATTTAACAGACTCTAAATGAAACGTTAAATGGATTGTGTTCGTGTCATTAATATTTCATTCAGTGTTAGATTCTAAAGTATGAGATATTCATCTTTCCTACATGAAAAGTGTGTATTCGTGGGTGTTGTTCAACGCTATCCGTAAAAGGTAGCTATACAGATGACATTTCAGTATGCATAACTTGTGCGGAGGGGAGATGCTTATCAAGACTACTATTGTCTCTCGTATATAATACGAGTGATAGTATCACTAGGTCTCTTGATGAAGTAGGGTTATCAGCACGCGATATGATTAAAGAGTTAATCATATTAATTTGATAATCTACTTAAGATCGAGAAAAGATTAAATTTGCAAGAATGACACATACCTATCTTGAAACTGATCTAATACTATGAGACAAAAAGAATTAACACGAGTAAATTATTTACTGGATCGTGATATTGTAATGTACAAGATCATCTGTGTCAACTGGGTAGTCATAATGCATTCTGCCAGATGTCACTTATGATTTATAGAATTAAAAGGAGTTTTAATTCTATTGCCAACATAACACAGATCCTATCGGAACACACCAATAGGAAAGTAATCAAAGAATTTTATTATTAATTATAAAGTGTTATAGTTAATATATAAATGTCATAGAGATGACAAGCTTAAATAGATTAAATTTATAAGCATGTACGACACGTTGTTAAATTTATCGTAACAACAGTCGCAAGAAATATAATTATTCAGAATAATTATATTGATAATAAATGTATTAAAAAATGTTATTTATGAATTAACATTTTGGGCCTAAAGTCCATTTGAATTTGAGCCTAAATTAAATTTAGAATTTAATTCAAAAGCCCAAATCAACCAATTGAATTATGAGCTCGATGGCATTTTGGTAATTATGCCAATGGCAAAATCAAAACCGACTTTGTCAATGGCAATTTGGTAATTATCAAAAATGACTTTTGAAGCCTATATAAAGGCATAAAGGGATGAGAGAAAAATAATCCCGATCGTCTGAATCGAACCCAATCGAATCGATTCAAACATCATTTTCTCTCTTTTGTGTTTTTCCTCTCAAATAGTGATTTGTGTAGAAAAGAAAGGAATACGTAATCCATGTATATTCTTACGAGTTGTGAATAGTATATTTACGGCTGTCGTGAATAGTTTTTTTGCGCAAGTTCGTGAAGCTGTTTTTACGCAAGTCGTGAATCAGTTTTTACGATATTTGTGAATAGTGTTTTTACAACTGTTGTGAATAGTGTTTTTGCGAATCCCGCTAGTACAGTATTTCTGGCAAAAGAAATATCAGTTCTCTAGTTGTTCCTAGTGGATAACTGATAGAGGCATCAGACGTCTGGTTCTTCAAAGCGAGTCAGACTTCAAATCCAATTTGAATTTGGAACAAGGTACAAATGTTGTTTTAATTTATTTAAATGTTAAATAAATTTAGTTTAGAAATCAATCAGGGAGCATCCTCAGCTTTTAGTAGAAGTAAAATTTTGATTTTACGTTCTTTCCGCACCATAAGCCTAAACAAAATTTAGCAGAAAATTTCCGAGCAGAATTCAGCGGTAAATTCCTAAACAACAATTTACGGGTAAATTTCTGAACATAATTTAGTAGTAAATTCCCGAGCAGAATTTCGCAGTAAATTCTGAAACAGAATTTAGTGACCTAATTCCCAAACATCTCTGTGGTCTTGCACATTAGAAATACTTCTTTTGGTTTTGTTTGATGGCTCTATTATGAGAATTATGCATTGTTATGTTGTGAAAAATTACGGCTCCAGGGTTTTTGGTACTGTGCATCCTATTCTTTTTAAATTTGCAAAACATTTTTGAACTTTAACCATTTTGAAGTTGCAGCTCCTTCTAGGAGTGGTTTATTTTATAATTTTAACTGCTGGAAGTTGGATTAAGATCTACTATTTTAATTTGAGCCATATTTAGTGGAAAATGGGTCAGCTTACTGTAATTTCATAACACGAGAAAAATATCAAAATGGCGAGAAAAGATCACTAATCGACATATAAAATCACGAGAAAATATCAAAATGATCATTTGTCACTAAATCGACATATATATACAGTCTTGATGTTTCGATTTGATTTGACGGGAAAAACGACCATTTAAATGATCATAGAGAGATAATATGTCTGTTTTGGTGATTTTTTTTAACTATAAATTCGATCTCAATTCATCAAAAATAAGAATAAATAAAAGTAATACGTTGTATATTTGAGGCGTATGCCTAATGTGTCCTCTTGATTTAATGCAAAACAAATTCACAAGCATTTAAATGATGTTTTGAGAGCGTATTTGTCTATTTTGGAAATTTCACAATTTGAAATGAAGTTGCCCTTGATTAATACAACAAATAGATGCACATGTGATGTAAATGCATTCTAAACAGACTTATGCGCGTAATATTGGATGTGTATTTTAAATTTAGTGCTAAAAATTCAATAGCATGCAATTATCATATTGAAAGAAGACAAAAATTTAAATGTCTTTATTTTTTGTGGTTTTATGATGTTTTTATTTTTAGAATTATAATAACTTAAAATTTAAATTTCTAAAATAAAGCCGTTAGATATGATTTATATCATTGTTTTATGCACATATAAAAGATCACGACATTTTGATTTTATTTTGATTACAAGAGCTTATAAAAATACACCAGTGTTGACAAATTTTAAATGTTGATTTTTGAACTTATTAATTCATATAAAACTCAAATTAAAAAGTGACAATTTTTATGTGTATGTAGAGAAATTAATTTATATTACATTTAACGATTTTAATTTGTCATATGAATTTCAAATTTGTTATTATTAAAAAAATAAAAAGTAAAACAACAATAAAGATATACAAAATAAAGACATATGAACCCTCCTCTTAAAAAAAAATATCTATCAATTTCAATGATTTTATGACTTAGAAATGAAGTCCAACTAAAAACCATGAACACATCGTAACGTGCTATTGATGCATTTTCCCAGATATGTGTGCACAATATTTAACGTGTCTTTTTTATTAACTGTAAAGTAATTCACAAAAGACAAAATATTATAGAGGAGGGATCAAGTTACAACAAAGTTACAAAAATCATTTTTATATTTTGAAATTCCAAATCGTCGATCCAAACCGTTCAACATGATCTCCACAATAAAATGTACTTCCAGATCAAATTTTACATTTTTTCAAATTTTTTTATTATTATTAAGTATTTTACAAAAACTAGTCAAATTCAGACCATAATTTTGTACCCATCTTAATAATAGTAAAAAAATTCAAAAAAATATAAAATTTGATCTGGAAGCACATTTTATTGTAGAAATCATGTTGAACGGTTTAGATTGACGATTTGGAATTTCAAAATGTAGAAAATAATTGTTGTAACTTTGTTGTAACTCAAATTTATTGTAACTTGATCCCTCCTCATAATTATATTCAAAGGATCTCTTTTGGTTGCGAAAATTATCTGACTTGAAATGAAGAGTTGTTGGTCAAAGCGGTGAATATATGCAAGTGGTGTGTTGTAAATGCATTTTAAGGAACTAGAGGGTATAATGTTTGGTTTATCTTGTTTTACTGAGAGGAACGAAGTTCACTAGCATGTAATTGACATTTAAAGGATATTGATTCTACAAAATAAATTTGGTCCCAATCGTTTAAAAATAATAATTGATAAGAATTTGTCTTTAATTCAGTGGTAAAAGCACTTAACTTTCATGTGAGAAGTCACGGGTTCAAAATTCACAAAGTGACGAAATTCTCTATAATATACACAGAGGTTTGAAAGTGTGTTGGTGGCTTGACCTCCAACCAATAATTTAAATAATAATAATAATAATAATAATAATAATAATAATAATAAAAAAAAAAAATGCATGTGACATGCTGAAAATACATTCAAGCTAATTTGTGGACTTATGTTTGATATGTCGTTTTGACCTAACACAACAAAATTACAGGCGCGTGTGTAAAATTTGTATTAATGGATGTTTCTCAATTAGTGATTATATAATTTGAAATTAAGTTCCAATTGATTAAAATGCAGAGATACACACAATAGACTGTAAATAAAATCATGAGCAGTGATAGTGAGTTGTGGTTTAAATTTTGTTAATTGTTGGAAAGGTAGTGGATGAATGGTTGTAAGATAAATGATGATTTCATATTACTTGTAATCTTGACAGCTACTGTCAAGTTATAAAAGAAAAAAAGACTGCAAATAAATTTCAGAAAAATTGTGGTGATATTTCATGTATTTTTTTATTTTGCACAACAAAATTCACACGCAAGTAAACAAGAACATGTAAGAGTATATATATCAACTTTAGTAATTTTGCGATTGGTAATGTCGCACCAATTGATCAAACAAAAAATGGAAGTCTACTATATACTGTAAATATTTTATTTTATTTTGAAAGTTAGTGGCTTTTATATACTGTAAATTTATTCATGTAGATTTTGTGCATAACAGTTGTTTTTTCTTTTGTCAGAGCATAAAAAATTCACAAAAATATTAATTATCATATGGACTATGGAGATTATATATGTCGATATTTTATTATTTGAAATGGGAATCACATTTTAAAATTCATACGCAAAAATCGTAAAACAAAACGCACACGACTTTAAAATGTATCAAACGGCTCCGATACCCATCTAATCCAAATTTACTTCGGTTAAGCATTGGACTCAAAAACTCTCCTCGTAGAGGCGGCTCACTGTACATTTATCGTTTTATGTACTATGGACTTTATCTCTTTGAAACAAGGAATAAACTCAGAATTGGGCCTTAAATCAGGTCGGCCTTTTCGGCTCAATCGAAGCCGAAGCACGTCTATATTTAGGCACAAAGTATGGATAAAAATGGAGAGTGATTGGTCCCGATATTTTTATTAATACCCACAAAAAATAAAAATTATCAAATTTACCCTCGATTCAAAATTTTTACTAAAAATGCTCTAACCGCTCCACTGGGGGGCAGTCCACTATTTATAGCAGACCGCCTCTCAAAGGGGCGGCCCATTATTTTTTTTTTTTTTTTGAGACAATATGAATATCAAGATGCTGAATTCTAACGCTAAAAATTCGAATTTTTTTTTAAATATTTGTTAGATTACTTCTTTTAAGCATATTTATATTAAAATACACTAAATTACGTTGAATTACATTAAATTACTTTAAATTACGCTAAATTCTAAACCCTAAATTCTTATTTTAAATAATTTCTAAAATTCTAAAAATTACCATACATTAAATGATTTACAATTTTCACATAACATATTTATAAAAATTAGTGATATTTAAAATAAACCCTAAATCCTAAGCTCTAATTTCTAAACCCTAAAAATTACCGTACATTAAATGATTTACAATTTTCACATAACATATTTTATAAAAATTGGTGATATTTAAAAGAAACTCTAAATCCTAAACTCTAATTTCTAAACTCTAGTTTCCGACATTTTTATTAATAAATATACCCACATTAGTTGGGTTTTTTGTTAGATTACTTCTTTTGATGTATAATTAGCATATTTATACTAAAATACACTAAACTATTTGAAATTATGTTGAATTATACTATATTACATTATAATTACGCTAAATTATGTTAAATTATGTTAAAATACGGTAAATTACGGTAAATTACATATGAATATGAACGATATCTTTACTGCGAAGGCGAAAAACGACGACGAAACTTCAAACGGCCATAAAATGGCGCTCGAGTGTCCGATTTCAGCAAATGACTACTTTTCGGAAACCTTGCGAAAAGACACATGCGTTCGTATCGGCTATGCCAGATTTCAAAATTCAAAATTACCAAAAAACTAAGGGAAGAGACTCAAAACTTAAGTTGAAGTTTTCGATTAAGATTTTCATTTCTATTATTCAATCTAAGTAGCTCAGTAAATTAGTTACTAATAAACTTGCAGAATACCAATTTTTACTATTTTAGAATTTTTTACTATTTTTTATGATTCATGAAAGATGGCACAGAATCGGTCTACTTTAGCGTAATTTTGCGTAGTTTAGCGTAATTTACTGTATTTCAGCATAATTAGCGAAGTTATTGTTATTTAGCGTAATTTAATGTAATTTAGTGTAATTCAACAAAATTCCAAATATTTAGCGTATTTTAGTATAAATATGCTTAAAAGAAGTAATCTAACATATTTTTGAAAAAAATTCAAATTTTTAGCATTAGAATTCAACATCTTGATATTCATATTGTCTCAAAGAAAAAAATAGTGGACTCCAGTGGAACGGTTAGGGCATTTTTAGTAAATAATTTTGAATCGAGAGCAGATTTGGTAATTTTTATTTTTTTTTGGGTATTAATAAAGATATCGGTGATTGGTCGCGCAGTTTCTTTCGCTTGCTATTATTTCCCTTCTCGCCTCCTCTTTCGGTTCTGACTTCATAACTCTAGGGTTAGGGTTAGTTTTCCCTTCGATTTCCGTGCATCAATGGAGGAGGTAACAGAGGCTGTGAGCAACCTTAACATCTCAGAGACGCACAAAAAGAACCGGATTCAGGTCTCCAACACCAAGAAGCCTCTCTTCTTTTATGTCAACCTCGCTAAGGTCTCCTGTTATCCCTGATCGTCTTGTTCTCTTAGTTTGAGCGAATCTGTTAGAATCGAATGTTTGATTTGTTCTCTCTCAAATCTCTCCCTATTTTGATGGTGTATTGATAGGGTTTTGCTTTTGTTTGTGAAAACAGCGATACATGCAGCAGCATAACGAAGTTGAACTCTCCGCACTTGGAATGGGTATTTTTCTAATCAATTTTTTTATTTATTAGATTGTTATATTTTGTTGGGTAAATCCAGTTTCGTTGTATTCCCTTTGGTGTCCTGTGCTAGAAAAGAGTGGTGCGATAAACCGCCAGATATTACCTATACAATACCTTGTTTTGCCTATCTACCAATTAATTTCAGGTTCTGTCTGCATGATTAGATTTATCTTAAATTTATCAGAATATCCAACTTATATTATGTTGAGATTGTTAATTATGGCTAGTTATTGATGATGCGACCTTGAATTTCAGTTCTCTATTGTTTTGATTTCAAGTATCACACCCCAATCCATTTAATGCCAACTAAAACCCTTCCATTTATCCCCCACCTCTCCCTCCCTCTCTCTCTCTCTGAATACAAGTATCATTAGTTATGTATATAAGACAACTAATTCTATATTTTTGGTGTTGGCATGTCAGCAATTGCTACTGTCGTGACTGTTGCTGAGATCCTCAAGAACAATGGCCTTGCAGTTGAAAAAAGTAACTACCTTCATCCTTTCTATATCTTTTCTAATCAATGAAATCACTATCTCCATTTACAGTTAAAATTTTCTCGATTGACATTATTTTCTATAATGTATCCACTCCTGGCAGAGATCATGACTTCCACCGTTGAGGTCAAGGACGACGGAAAGACCAGGCCAATTCAAAAGGCTAAGGTTTGTTTTTAACATGTACCATAATCTGTTTCTTTTCCTCTCAAAACAACAACAAAAGAGTCATTTAATATCAGAGTCTGAATTTTTACGAGTATTGTTTATGGTGGTGATGTTGTAATGCAAAATTTGCACAGATTGAGATAGTTCTGGGGAAGAGCGAGAAGTTTGATGAGATAATGGCAGCTGCTGCCGAAGAGAGAGAGGCTGCTGCTGAAGCTGACGAGCACCACTAGTTGTTTCTATTTTAGGATTATTGTTCTAGTTGGAACGTTAGTTTGAGCATATGTTAATTTGTTTGGAATGGACGTTAATTAAGAGAACACTAGTTATTAGTGTTCTTGATAGGGTTGCTAATGAGCCAAGCCGGCTCATGAGCCAATGAGTTGAATAGCTCAATAAATTATATCGAGCCAGACTCTAAACTAAATAAAGTCTGAACTCGGCTCGGCTCAGCTCATATTTTATCACTCAAACAGGGCCGCCGAGCTGAGCCAGCTCATGAGCCAATTCCTACTTAATAATATTTAAATGGAGGGGTTGGGGTCAGGGGTCATAATTAAACAGAGTGGAAACGGGATTGAAGACATTTACAAATTTTTTTTTTTTTTTATAAACTAGGTAGGGACAAGTTATTTACAAAATTAAATGATTAATTTAGAGTGAGGAGGTTCAAACCAATTAATTGTGTATTAAACGTATTGAGGTTATTTAATTGAAAGTTAAATTAATTGTTATTTAATTGAGACAATATAGTTTCAGAAATTGGGGTGATGAATAGAAAAAAAAAATATTGTAAGTCGTAGTAATTGATTATATCTAAAATAATTGTAATCGAATATAGTGTAAGGTATGTTAACTAGTTTGATATATACAATAAATCAAAGTGAAGAATTTATTTAATTATAGTGACAAATAAATTATGGAGATGTTTGAGCTGTTTTGGTATAAAATAATTGTAATGAGTTGAGCTCTATATGGGGCTGTTTGAGAATTACAAAGCGAATATTGTAATTATTTTATAATGAGTTGAGCTCTAAGCAAAGAAATGGTATAAAGTAATTGTAATTGGATATTGAATAAATCCAGGGGTATTTTATAAAATAATCAAAGTGAAGGGGAATGAGTTGAGCTTGCGTTTTATGAGTCGAGTTTGAGTTGAGCTGAAGGCTCTAACTCATTAAATTGAGTTGGGTTTTTTTCTTCAAGACCGAGCTGAGCTCGAGTTAGGCCTGTTTAGTTGAGCCGAGCTTGGCTCATTAGCAGCCCTAGTTCTTGAATCAACATGTTTGGTTGGATGTTGCTCATGTATTGTTATTTGCATGTTCCAATTTTTTGTTCCTGGGATACCAATGTGCTAGGTCAGTTATCTCAATTTATGTTAGCTTTACATTTGCAGTACAATTTCTGTATAGTTGTGGTTTAATTTTCGTTTGTTTTATGGTTGTTTATTTTGCATGTGTTTTTGGAGTTTTCTAATAGTCGCTTACTGAAGTGGGTTGGCGGTTGGGTCATTTAATGTGCTCTTAACTCGTCTCATGAGAGAAAAAGGCGAAATATTAAAAATGTGCTTGGATTTGGATTTTGGAATTAAATTAAATTTGGTGTTATTAGGGAGTTGGCTACGGTGCTATGCATAGCATAGAGGGTCTTCGTGTTACGGCTCAATATTTGAATTTTCAAAATATAATGGTCGATCCAAACCGTTCAACATGATCTCCATATAAATATGTACTTGCAAACCAAATTTTATGTTATTTAGAATTTTTTTACTATTTTTTTAGATAGATAGAAAAACACTTGATCTCAATGGTACCGAATTTTGAATGGTTGTTTCTTTGAGAAGACTTATTTGCAGTGGCAAGGTAAGAAAGCCCATTGGGTCTCACAAGATGCTGCCTGTCCCAATGAGCTCCAACGTAAGAGGTGCTCTCTGGTACAGAAATAAATCCAGCAAAAGATATTCCAGACTGCCCTTTCTTTGAAACAGCATTCTCTCTCAGAATCCTCCCAATTTTGGAGTTAAAAGCAAAAGCCGCATTATATAAGAGACACAAAAATGAGTTAAGCAGGTATTAAATAGTTATATTCTAAATTTAAACTTAAACAAACTATCACACATCCACTTCAAACGTCAATCACTTTTTCATTGATGGCTTTACTTATCCTCTTCTTCTATCATAATCTTCTTGCATACCTCATAACACATGAACGAAATACCAGCAGCAGGTACCAGCTTCATGCAACTGGGCCCCAGCCCTTTGTAAAGCCCTGCAACACCTTCC
Source organism: Carex parvula (assembly GCA_025461045.1). NCBI lineage: Eukaryota > Viridiplantae > Streptophyta > Magnoliopsida > Poales > Cyperaceae > Carex > Carex parvula. The sequence goes on from JAJGRW010000479.1 coordinate 33,840, forward strand.
TTCTCCAGTATGCTCACCAAGGCATGGAGCATGTTCTTGTAAACCTGCCTGCCTCCAACTGCACCGATCTGCATCTGCTTTCGTGCAACTTCCAGTGGAAAGGTTGCAGTGCTAGATATCGCCCCAGATGCCGAGCCCATTAGTAGGGTTGCTAGGCTATTTACATCATGCGTTTTGAATGTCTTGCAGTATAGTTTCTTGAGGGTGTCATATCTGTAGTAGTTGATGGATGCATAAGGTACGACTCCTATCGGGCTTGGTGTCAGACCTCTGAACAGCTCAGCTGGTCCCTCCTCCTGGAGTATTTTCATGAAGCAGTCGAGGAAGTCTCTGTAGGCATCTCTCTGTCAACAAGAATCCACCATGTATTAAAAATCTCTGTCTAGTTTCTATTATAATCTTTCTCTTATTTATGATTTGTTTCATTTTCATTTTGGGAGAATTAGCGACTACGTGCATGCAGTGCTTTGACCAACGAACTATTGAATGGGTGGTATTACAATTGCTGCTGGATGGTACCAGAAAAAATAACCATGTTCCTGGATACTTGCTAATTATTTATCAGGGATGAGAGAAAGTTGCTCGGTGCCAGTAATTATATAAGAACTGGGTGATGTTACTGACAAACATGTAACTCAAGGAAATCGTGGAATATTGCTACTTGTAAATCAAGATAAAATATTGTTTTTAGTTGATTGGCCCACTGACCTGAATAGTGAGCCGAGTCTTGATTAACTCAAGAGGGTAGGTACAGAGAGTGGAGCTGAAACCAGCCATTGCTCCCGCTACAAGTGAGGATGGGACCTGAAGTTTAGGCGGGTCTCCTTCTTTTGGCGACAGCACCTTGTGTACGGTGTCAAATGCAAACAGCTGCACATGGTACCCAGCAAATTAAATTCTACTTGATCAGCATACATGAAAGATAAGAACATTATTGTATTATATATATCAGTATTTTCGGAAACAAAAAAAAAACTCTCCTAGAATTATTTTAAGGCTCTTCTGACCAATGTTATATTGTCTAGGTCACTTTTTAGCAATCGGTCTTCTCATCTGAAAACCTCTATCGAGAATAGTAAGGTGCGGTAGGTATTTCCTCAAAAGTTCAAATATAACCATAGTACCTTACAAATAGGTTATTGTCATCAAGATGTAGCATCATGCTATAAGTGCTTTTTTTACCAAATTAAAATCTAATGTGCTTTAGTAGACAGAAAATCAGAAAGTCATGTTAATCAGGTTTTGGCCAACTGGTTTCAGGCAGGGTAATCTTTGTTCGGATCATTTTTGGGGCAGTTGACTTCGGACCCCTTGAACTTTCAGGATCATACACACGGTCACCATCAAGTTTCAACCCAAAATTGCTCTGATTGGGGTCAACTTGGTTTCATGCTTGTCATTGATCAGGTCAACTGGTAAAGATAAACCTTGGCCAAATAGCTAATAATAATTCCAGCCCTCCATCGAAACATGCAAGTAATACTGAACAATTCTTGGTTGCAACCTGAAAGTTTGAAATTTTGGACCCCAACTGGATTTTATGTAGTGAATTTAAACTACAGCAGTTCGTATTACCAAGATAACAGATTCATGAGATTACAGAATACTTCTCTGATAAGAGTTTGCTTTTGTGGTAACATTATAAATTAATGTGCACAAACAACTTAAATAAAAAGGTTACCTCGATTGCTTTGCTTGGTGCCACGCGAATCACATTGACAAAATTACCACGAAAAAGCCCCTTCCACCCCTCAGTTTTCAAGATTGAGTCGAAAACTTCTCCAGATGAATTCCCATTACTCCCCACCATTAGGTGTGTCCTGATTGTCTCCAGCGGGGCCACAGCTGTTCTCAAAACAGTCCCAGCAATGGCCCCACTCAACATCCTCTTCGGGTGCGGATTCCCTATCCTCATTTTAAAGCCCATCCCTCCTCCACCTCCTCCTTTTCCTCTGCATGCTACAGACTCGGCTATACCGTTGCCAGCCACAAGGTACTCAGTCTCAGGGGTTGCTATTGAAACACTTGCGAATAGGCCCGAAGTAGGAAAAAATAAATCCTCCACGGATAAAATGAAAGCGTCGTCTTGGTGGATGTTACTCCATGTGAAACTCGATTCGGGAAGAGGCAACAAGAGTTGGCATCTCTTGTTTTCTATGCATATTGAGTTTGTTTTTCGTCATTGATTTCTCGTCTCAGGTTTTAAGCTGAGAAATATTCTCGAATTGCAGATGCTCCTGTTTGGTAATTACGAAATAATTACGAATGTGTGAAAGAATACGATAACATAGTTATTAAAATCTCGCATGAACAGTTAATTCGAAATTAAAGCGTCTCTTCTCAATAAAAAAGAGCCAAATATGGGAACCTTAACCAATGAATAAAGAGAAGAGAATTAAAAGAAGATTGAAAAGAAATTGGTAGCTCAAAGTCTCTGATTCTCACCTGAATCTTCAGTTTGCAAATGGAAGGAGAAAGAGATAGCGCGAAAGAGAGATTTCATTCAATCGCTCTTTGCCTCTACGCTTTGCTTTGGCTCCGCCAAGAGAAAAGAGTGTATGTAGTTTATGTACACTTGCTGATGGAGAAGCGTCGGATTTACGGGGCTTCTTCGTTAAATTACCTAAATACCCTTCCTAAATTGTTGTTATGACAGATTAGTTGTGTTAAGTCTGGGGGTAAATAAGTCTTTTGACCTTTCTGACTCCTATTCTAATTTTGACTCTAATTTCTGACAGGCGTAATTCAATTATTATCGCGCTTTTTTTAGGTCGGGACTGATTGTGTTAGAGTTGAAAAGGTTTCTCTTCTCAAATTAAAAGGGTAAAGAATGGCGACTGAGTCGGAAGGTGAAGAGGAGGTGGCGGCGGCGGCCGGCGGAGGCGAGGGAAGCAGCGCTGCTAGACTGAGAGGAAGCGCTGAGCTAACAGTGGATAAAGAGTGGCTTCGCGAAGTTGGAAAGAACGCAGCTTGGACTGTTAGCTCCTTCAAACCTGGCAATGGCGTCACTTGCCTCTTAGATTCCAGTCTCGAAACCTTCTGGCAGTTAGTAAATATAGATACTGTTATCTTTTCTCTGATCAAGTCCAAAAGAATTGGGAAGAAGCCAATTTTCAACTGTTTAAGAATAATTAGTAGGAATCCTGATAGTTTTTCTTAGAGGGAATTTCATGTATGCCCCTCGAAACCTCGAAATTACGTCTTTCCCTCTCTAAAATTCATAATATCATATATCATATTTACCCCTCTAAATTTCAAAAACTCACAAATTCTATCCAATTTATTGTTTTTCTATTAAAACTCAGTTTAAATGTATAGAGTACCCATTTTACCCTTTATTAAAAAAATAAAAAATATGTAGCATGTTTAAGAGAAATGTTCCGTATTCTAATTAGCCGGTTATCATGGACCATTTAAGTACCTGGTAAGGATTTTATGTTTGTTGCTTACACTGATGGTAATTAATAATATTGTTAATGGCTCGCACAAAGTTCAAATTATGTTCTCCATAAGTAGCTTCAGTTGTGAAAAAAAAGGAAACTAAAACAGAAACAAATCATCTGTTATTCCAATGGCAGCCATTCAACTTCGTTGAGATTCGCGCATGAAGAAGTGTCTTCAGTTGAGATTCGAGCACGAAAAAATCTGAATGGCTGGTCCTGTTATTCCAATGGAATAAAAGACGATTTTTTTCCAAAAAAAAATCAGTAGCCTGGGTTCAGTTATTATATTACTTTGACATGAACCTATAAACAGTTGGGTACTTCCTTTTACGATTAACTAATACCAGTAATGTCCTTGTTCTAGTTTGAGAAGATATATGATCTGTGTAGTGTAGTATTTATAAGCAGCCTGCACATTACTGAAAATTGTGTGCAAAAATTCAGGGGAATTACTGTTAAATGGAAACTTTTCCATCAGAGATGATTATTATAAGTTTTTAATTACTAATTTTCTTTAGGTCGGATGGAGCTCAGCCACATTTGGTGAATATTCAATTCGAGAAGAAAGTCAAATTACAAGTACGGTAAATAGTATTACCTAAACTATGTTCATTTCTTTCTTTTTAATTTCTTATTAACTCAGATTAAATTTATTTTGCTCTTGTACAGCTTTTGGTTCTTTATGTTGATTTCAAGCTCGATGAAAGCTACACTCCAAGCAAAATTTCTATCAGATCTGGTGATGGTTTCCACAATTTGAAGGTTGATTCTTGCTGTCCTCTTATTTATTATTTTTTTTTGTTTCTTTTCACAAGTTATTAAAGTTTTCTTATGATAATGTTAATTTAGGAGGTAAAAACCGTAGAGCTTGTTAAACCCGTTGGTTGGGTGCATGTGTCTCTCTCCGGTACCGACCCAAGGTACCATTATAAATGCTAAGATTTTTCCAGACTTGCAAATATTGTGCATTTTATGGTGCTAACTGGTACTATATTTTCTTTCGGCGGTTATTTCGACATGACACAGAGAGATATTTGTCAACACATTTATGCTTCAAATTGCAATACAGTCTAATCACCTAAATGGAAGGGATACACATGTGAGGCAAATAAGATATACGGGCCCCAGCCGTAAGTCCCTTTCTGAACTCATTTGGCACAATACCAGTATATACCATATTTGCATTCTGTAGTTGGTATTTAAACCTGTTCAAGATCTCTTTCAATTTATTTTTGGCATTAATTTTGGAATTATTATACCGAAATTCTGTTAGAGTTCTAATCAGGTATTGGTGAACGCCAATGGAAATATATATATATATAGGAAGTGTCTACGGTGCTATGCATAGCATAGAGGCCTCCGTGTTACGGCTCAATTTTTGAGTTTTCAAAATCCTAACGGTCGATTCGAACCATTCAACATGATCTCCATATGAATATGTACTTGCAAACCAAATTTTACATTTTATATATATATATATGAGGTTGGCTATTCTACTTCCATAAGCATATGCCCACATATGCTTATAACTCATTTTTGCGTTTCCAATGTTCAAATGGTCGATCCGAACCGTTCATCTTGTTCTCCATATTAATATGTGCTTGGAGACCAAATTTTACATTTTTCGGAATTTTTTACTATTTATTAAGCCACTTTGAAAATTGCTAATCATATGGTTCAGAATTTTGTTGCACTGTTTTTACTGTTCACCCGGATCAGTAATTTTCAAAGTAGCTTAATAAGTAGTAAAAAAATTCCGAAAAATGTAAAATTTGGTCTCCAAGCACGTATTAATATGGAGAACAAGATGAACGGTTCGAATCGACCATTTGAACATTGGAAACGCAAAAATGAGTTATAAGCATATGTGGGCATATGCTTATGGAAGTAGAATAGCCAACCTCATATATATATATATATATATATATATATATATATATATATATATATATATATATATATATATAGTGCTTGGCTATTATGCTTATATAAGCATATGCCCACATATGCTTAAATGAGCATTTTTGCGTTTTCAATGTTCAAATGGTCGATCCAACCGTTCATCTTGTTCTCCATATTAATATGTGTTTGGAGACCAAATTTTACATTTTTCTGAATTTTTTTACTATTTATTAAGACACTTTGAAAATTGCTGATCATATGGTCCAGAATTTTGAAAACACTGTTTTTACTATTCACCCAGATCAGCAATTTTCAAAGTGGCTTAATAAATAGTAAAAAAATTCAGAAAAATGTAAAATTTGGTCTCCAAGCACATATTAATATGGAGAACAAGATGAACGGTCGGATCGACCATTTGAACATTGGAAACGCAAAAATGAGTTATAAGCATATGTGGGCATATGCTTATATAAGCATAGTAGCCAGCCCCTATATATATATATATATATATATATATATATAGTACGGCTAACTCGCTTCCTCTAATATATCAACAATATACTTCTGGCCTCCAAAATCTTTCGAATGGGCTTCAAATGACAAATCCAAACCGTTCAAACCAATCTCCTTACGGAGATCTTCGTTTTCATATAAAAAAATTTAATTTTGAATTTATTTACTATCAAGTCAAGTGGTCAAAGAATGAGCAAAATAGTGCATTAAAATACGCACAAAATCCTTCATATTTTGACCGCTTGACTTGATGGTAAATAAATTCGAAAATTAAATTTTTTTCTATGGAAACGAAGCTCTCATTAAGAACATTGGTTTGAACGGTTTTGTTTTGTCATTTGAAGCCCATTCGATAGATTTTGAAGACTGGAAGCATATTGTTGATATACTAGAGGAAGCGCGTTAGCCGTACTCATATATATATATATATATATATATATATATATATAGAATCTGGCTAATATGCTACGCGTAGCATAGAGGGCCTTCGTGCTACGGCTCAATTTTTGAGTTTTCAAAATCCTAAAGGTCAATCCGAACCGTTCAACTTGATCTCCATATGAATATGTACTTGCAAACCAAATTTTACATTTTTTAGAATTTTTTTACTATTTATTAAGCCACTTTGAAAAAATAGTAATTTGTACACAACAATAAAATCTTCAGGACCATTGGATCAGCAATTTTCAAAGTGGCTTAATAAATAGTAAAAAAATTCTACAAAATGTAAAATTTGGTTTGCAAGTACATATTCATATGGAGATCATGTTGAACGGTTCTGATCGACCGTTAGGATTTTGAAAACTCAAAAATTGAGCCGTAGCACGGAGGCCCTCTATGCTACGCGTAGCATATTAGCCAGATTCTATATATATATATATATATATATATATATATATATATATGCGGACTTGTACCGGTTGATTCCCAATTTGGTCTTTAATTGGTGTATCTTATTATTTTGTGTGGTTTACATTGTAATTTAGGTTAATTAGGAGATGAATTCATGCTTAAACATTGAGATATACCTAGAAATTTCGAAAAATAACACTAAAGTGGCATCATGCAATACAAATTAAGAAGCTAAGCTACTTTTATAACATATTCCAGTAATACCCTTATTAGCACTAATATCTCTCTCTCTCTCTCTCTCTCTCTCTCTATGCTCGCTATCTCCCCCACAGGAACCCAGTGCCACATCAGCCATTTCATTTTACTTCTCAGGAGTTCCAGACTTATTCAACCATTAGGTAACTTCATTGCCATAAGCAGGGCCTCAGACTGTAAACAGGTTTTGGTTTGTCAAAATTAGTCTCTTTTTTGAAAATTTGAAATGACGGTGTTCTTTGATTTGGTGAGTCTATGCTCGTAAAATGGGAAAATGATTGTAAAGCCATTGCAAGAAGAACTATATCTTAAATTTTATTTGAACTTGTTTTTCTTTTTCTTTTTTCTTTCTCCAGCTTTTTGTTTAGTTGGCGTTTCTTAATGTAATAGTTGGATAGAGAGTAAACAGTTTTTGCTTATACTGGCAATTTTGTATATATAGGGCAGTATTTTTATGTGAACTCATTGCTTTTGACGATTGAACAAAATTAACAACGCTCATTTTTCATTTGAATTTGAATTTCAAATTATTCTTCCAAAAAAAAAAATTGGGGGCATGATGGAACACACAAAGGTTAGATGTATCAATTAAGAGGAACAATATTCACACACGGATGCAGCATGTGAATCAACATATAAGACAGTGTTGTAAGTAAGAGTATGCACTCGTTGGACTGGACAGGGTACCACCAAGCGACTAATCGGGAATAATCAGGCTGATTAGTTGGAAAAATTCATAATAATTTGGTCACCGCCAACGACTAATCGGCTGATTAATCAGTCTAGACAGACGTTTTTTAAAACACTGATATAAGATACTAGAATCATGCTTGTATACTATGCCAACTATATAGCTGTCCACTAAAAATAATGAAATTTACAAATGCACATCTGAAAAAGCACTTCCATTCCTTTAAATTGTGCCCACTTGGATGTACATTTTGCCTTGATCTCAATTTTACATAATTTTTTTTTTAATAATATTCTCCTCTGATGAAATCATTCAAACGCTTGACCTCCTGGTGTTGTTGTTCAACAATGACCTTGACCACATCTACTATGGATATCATACCGACTACTCTTTTGTCTATCACTGGTACATGTCTGATGTGCTTATCTGCTCTCATTATAAAAACAAACATCTTATTATATTCGAAATCAAGGATTGGTATCACAAATTATAGTTTAATTAGAAGTATATTTATGTAGGTAATCATCACCTTGGTAGTTAATTATATGAATGTACTGATCATTACCATACCAGTTTTACAGGGATTTTATTAGTATGCAATTTTGTTTGTTTGTTTGTTTTACAAAAGATACATTTTTTTTCTTTGACTTGCCTGACATTAACTCCATTGCTTTAAGAATCTTTGTATCAGAATTGACGGTAACAAGTTTGTTCTGCAATTGATGAAGAACATTGAATAAATGAGAATTCATTAAAATTATGAAAAAAAAAGTGCTTAAAAAAGGATAATTGATTTTTTTTTTTTTTGTGTCATCAGAGTTTACCTCATCAGTCATAATTTCACCAACATGGGTTTCCTTGGATGGTCGATCTTCAACAACAATCTTTTTAAGATAATCTAAATAATGTTAAATTAAACATACATAAAACTAGAAAAAAAAAGTTCTCACCATCGATTGACTTTAATTTATTCAAAAACCTAAAATATAAATATGCTTTGATAGAATCATAAAAATGCTCTATTGAAGTTTCCCTATTTATGTTTATGGGAGTACCAAAGCACCTAAGCAAAGATAAATAAGATAATCATAGGAAATGTCATTAGCTGTTTTGTATGATCAATTCAACATGATGGAAGGTCACAGCAATTAGAACTATGCAAGTGTTACAGTGAGATATTTTTTTCATTTTTTTTAGCTATGTAATCGCAAGCTTTTTTTTTAATAACCAAAATATTTAGGAAATTCGATGTACCTCTCTCAGTAACAATACCAGCAACAATTTTTTCATCTCCTGGCTTGACCACAACAAGAGCTCCTACATTATGCCCTGTCATCTGTAGATAAATTGTTTACAATTTTAGAAATATGCGCATGCAGGGGCATTTCATGATATTTAAGGGAAATATTAAAACTTACATGCTGAACTGCATCGAATACTGTATCGTTGGTTCTGCACCAGTATACAGAACCAGCCTCATCTTCACCCTTCACTTTTAAAATCTCAGCAACAGTTATATTCTCTAATCCCTTGTGAGGTAACCTTGGATTTGGCAAGTCGGTCTGAAACCGTGTCATCAAGTGGGTCCAGGAGAAATTATCTGTGCTCATGTGTTGTAGCACTGCTTTCTTGAGCCGGTTTCCATGGATGCCGATTGCTTTTGCAATTCCTTGCATGCTAGGGTCTTGTTTATCTTAAAAGAACTTGATATCATATTTTGTAAAAGAACCACAATGATATGAGAAAGTTATGGCACAATTAATGCATGCTAGTTTTGTAATTAGGGGTGTTCATTGGATCCGGTTTATTTGGTTTTCAACCGAACCGTCATTTCTTGGATTAAATTGTTTGGTTTTTTCGGTTTAAGTGGTTTGTTTCGGTTGAATTTTTGTATTACTTTGGTTTTTTATATTTGATTCGGTTTAACCTCTTTTATATCAGTTCAACCAAATAAACTGAAATTTACTTGATATTTACATAAATTACATGAATTTTTTTATCTTTGGTTCAGTTTAATCTCTCTTATTTCGGTTCAACTAATATATCTTGATATTTATTTCTATGATTATTAAATATATTTGTGTATGTATTGAGTTTTGACCTTTTGAAATTTAATCTCTCTTATTTTGGTTCAATCAAATAAACTAAAATTTACTTCGGTGGTTATTCAGTTGGTTCAGTTAGATTTTTCAAGACCAAATTAAATTTTAGTTTGCTTATTTTAATTTGGTTCTAGTTGAACCGACCGTTTGAACACCCATATTTGTACCCAATCCAAATCATAATATCTTGTATAAAAATTAAACAAATAGAGCATCAGGAGGAATTACCTTGCTATATACGAAGAAAATTCTTGATTTTTGCGCTGCAACTGTTGTACTGGCCATTACCATTCTTCTATGGAGATTTAAGAAGCGATGCAGAGCTTCTCTATCTCTAAACCTCCTCATCTAGATGTTCTTTTCTTTCATTTTAGGACATCTTTTCTCTTGGAAAATGGTAACCCAAAACCTTAGATTTGGTATATCCTCTCAATAGAGAAAGGTCACAATTTAGGAACTTAAATATTATTGCTCGTCTTCATGTCAAATTTGTCAAGTAAAAATAAAAATTAATAAACTTACATAGTAAAAGGAGGGTTATTTGACAGGTGTCAAGTCTATAAAAAAAAAGTGTACCTGTTGTTTATTTGGGTGGAGATATTAATAGCGCTGTTTTGATTTTATACAACGTACAAATAATAAAATCAAAATAAAAAATTATATAATTTGTACGTTGCATAAAACAGCATTGTTAATCTAAAAAAAAAGAATGATTCTCTATTGGAGCCGAGCTTGACCCAATTGTACTGGGGTGATGTAAAAAAATTTCTCGGCCTGTATTGATTCAACCCATATAAACCCATTTTAAAATTGTGTGGGATTATATTATGAGGAGGGATCAAGTTACAACAAAGTTACAACAATTATTTTTTTCATTTTCAAAGTCTAAATCGTCGATTCAAAACGTTCAAAATGATCTCCACAATAAAAAGTGCTTGCAGATCAAATTTTATATTTTTTTGAATTTTTTTACTATTTATTAAGTATTTTACAAAAAATAGTCATATTCAGACCATTGAATTTTATACTCATCTTAATAAATAGTAAAAAAATTCAAAAAAATATAAAATTTGATCTGCAAGCACATTTTATTTAGATAATTATAACGGTTTGGATCGATGATTTGGACTTTAAAAATGAAAAAATAGTTGTTATAACTTTGTTGTAACTTGATCCCTCCTCTTATATTATAGAACTTACTTTTTCATTTTGGTAATTGATAAAATTCAGCCCAAAGATAACTATCGGGTGAGGTCTTTAGGCTCATATTATCTAAAAACAAGAAGATGCGCTTATATTTTTATAAAACTTTTTGGTTGTTCTAAAATTAAGAAACTTCAAAAAAAAAAAAATATACAAAAAAGAAGAAGAAGCCAACGCCGAAATATTGCTTCAAGTAGTAACAGAAATCCCCTTATTTTCCGAGAATCAATTGAATACAGTAGTTACTTGTGTTGCACTATTTCCGGTTGCTTAGGTCACTCACCTCAAGTTATCTCAGTATATCTGATAAAAGAAGATAAGCTTAATATATAAAGTTGGTCAGCAGAATTACACCGCTATTATGTGGGTTTTTCTTGAGTTTGAAGGAAAACATAGATTTCTGACCTATATACGCTATGAGCATTAATTTGTGAGTTCTATGGCATAAACAATGTATTATACTATTTGGAGGAATTGTACTATAACCATGTTTGAGGCTAGTCTTTGTTTGCTTGATCATTTCTACTTTCTGGTATTTAGTTCAAGAAGTTGAATTTTGTATGATTCTTTTCATTTTTCCTTACCTATTGTTTGCTAGAAATATCACCAAGAATATTATAAAACTCTATTTGAAATTTGAGTAGGGTTCAAATGCCTCTTGTCTTTAATGTCTCATTTGTGCCTCATGTTATTATATTCATTTTCAAAGTCCAAAGAGTCGATCTGAACTGCTCAACATGATCTCCATATTGAATATGCTTGGAGATCAAATTTTATATTTTTTTTGGAAATCTTTACTATTTGTTTAGATAGGTCAAAATCACTATTTTTCAGAAGATTATTAGACCATCCAAAAACAATAATTTGTACCTATCTAAAAAAAATAGTAAAATATTTCCAAAAAATATAAAATTTGGTCCCCAAGCACATTTTAGTATGGAAATCATGTTGAGCGGTTCAGATCGTCTATTTTGAAAATAGAGATAATGATGTGAGGCGAGGGCCAGTGCTTCAGCCTTCCTTTTGAGTCAGATCAGTCCTGGACGAATAAGATATGAAAGATGAGGCATTTGAACCCTCTTGAAATTTTCCCTTTTTAATTATTAGCATACAATTCCAAGGTTTCTTGCAACTTAGTTATGATGTTATCAAATTCAAGCTAATTTATACAACTATACAGTTCATACACGTATCCAAACATTACTAACTTGAAACAACATCAATTGCCAATTGACTTTCTTCTAAATTATAACATGCAAACTATAATATGTGCATGATAAGTCATAGTCTCCTACACAAACACTCTTTCCAAAATTATTCCTATATATAACCCTGATGCTTTGGCCAACCAATCAAAATCATATTATTAATTTATTACAGCTATTACCAGTGTAAACATTTGAGAGCTATGTGGAGCAAAAAATTACTTAGTCTCAGTTTGTTGGCATGTTTTGCCATGACATGCTTAGAAATTGCTTCTGCATCTAGTGCTGTGCTTATAAGAGTTGATCAATCTGGAGATGGAGACTACACAAAGATACAAGATGCCATTGATTCTGTGCCATCTAACAATTCAGTCCATACTTTTATTCTATTAGCTCCAGGGGTGTACAGGTACTTCTCCATCAAGTTTCTTCAATGTCTTTTCTTTCATTCTAATCGATTCTGTGCAACTTTTTTTTTTAAGTTCTATCACAAAATCTTTTCTTCCATCTGTTCGGAAATAATATGGCATCAGAAATTTGTATGATATTATTTGTGACAAGAATATATATACTGCATGTATATGATTGCCTGAAAAATGCTCTGTATTTATGTTTCAGTGAGAAGGTTGTGGTACCAGCAGACAAACCTTATATCACATTAAGCGGTACCAATGCGAACTCAACTATTATTACATGGAATGAAGCTTGGTTTAATCAACAATCTGCAACACTCTCCATCTTGGCTTCAGATTTTGTTGGGAGATATTTAACAGTTCAAGTACAAAAATAGAACACTTTTTTTATTTCAGAAGTCTTACTTTTTCGTTCTTACTCATCTTCTCTACCTATTTTTGTGTCCATTTATTGGTATTAATTTGATATTGTTTAACAGTATAATACTGAGGAGGCATCATTTTGAGTTTAAGATAATAAAAAAAGTTTAGTTAATAATATGTAAATCTCAGCAAACTTTAAAAATTACAACATTATGGTGTCGTGTGACCCGACCAATTGTTCATAACCTCTTGAAATAATTATGTATCGATCAACCAATTACTCTCTGATGATCGACAACTGTACTTAGAGATTCATATTTGGAAATGCTGTAGAACACATTGGGGCCAAATGGACCAGCAATTGCACTGCAAATAGTAGGAGACAGAGCAGCCTTCTATGCATGTAGATTTTTGTCCTTTCAAGATACATTACTAGATGATGCCGGTCGGCATTATTTTAAAAATTGCTTCATACAGGGCACCACCGACTTCATTTTTGGCAATGGTCTTTCTTTTTATGAGGTACTTAATGTGTTTATCTTGTAATTTACAGATTGCACTTGCCTATTGCAGGCTAGTTAATTATGATAATGCAGAGTTGATGATTTTCAAATTAGCAGCCAGAAAATTGTAGTTTTTATAAAATCAGAATCGATGTTGAATAATTTATAAGCATCTAATTATAATATGCTAATCACTAAATTATGTTATAATTTGGGATCAGCAGAGATACCACAACCTTTTTCAGTAAGAAGCATTGCACGTTTGTAACCTTAGAAAAATAATTCAAAATTAAAATACTTTTCTTTTGGTAGAAATGCCATTTGAACTCGATATCAACAAATGGGGGCGCAATGACAGCCCAGAGAAGGTCAAGTGAAGGAGAAAATACCGGGTTTACTTTCTTTGCGTGCAAGGTAACTGGAGTAGGAAGAGGAAGTTTAACTCTCGGCCGGCCATGGGGCCCGTACTCGCGAGTTGTGTTCGCATTCAGCTACATGTCAGACTCGGTTTTGCCTTCAGGCTGGGATGATTGGGGCATTTCTAGTAATCAAAGGTACTTAATCAGAAAATTCAATGATTTATACTATCTTTTTTAACACTTTTTTTTCATATAATAATTTTTGCATCACAATTCCCTGCTTTCTTCTAGTATCTTTTTGGATTTAAAGGACTTGGTTCTGAACAACTGAATTTATGAACTTCGGAATAATTTGATTTCACATTTTTTTTTCTTTGTCAATACAATTTTAAATGCAGTACTGCTTTTGTGCAGCTTTGAGATGTCCCAGTTTCCAGTCAGAAAAAAAATTGTGTTGACAACTACTTGCATTGTTTTTTTATTTAGAATCTTTTTTAGTCGGAACAAATAATAAAAAAAAATGAAATTTTGGAACTTACATGGCAGGTTATTGTATCCATTACTCAATTAAAACCAATAAAATTGCAATTTTGGAATATCACAGGACAGCGTATTACGGGGAGTACCAGTGCTCTGGTCCCGGTTCGGATGTCTCCAAAAGGGTTACATGGTCCCACCAGCTTTCACCGGCTGAGGCAAGCCCGTTTATAACCAAAGCATGGATCAATGGCTTAGACTGGCTCAGGCCTGTTCCTACATCTTTTATAAAACCACCTCATAAAGGCAGGAGATGAGGTGAAATATATATCAGGGACTATCTTGCATAATGTGCCGTTGCCTTGTATTTATTCCTCAATTCCAGTACTTGTGTGCATTTCATCTGTTGATTTGATTATTGTAAATAATGTGATTGTATTTGTACATACAAGTATAATCTTTATGTTTTGTTTTCTTTAGTTAGTGCAATTGTTTGTTCAATTCATTTTTTATGGTGATGGCAAATCTGATGATAGATATAATTTCCTACTTTTCAAGGGGTGTGCTGTGACTTAATTGTTACTTACTAATGTTGTTTTCTTTTTGTTTTGAAGTATCTTATAGTTTACTTTGACCTAAAAATCAACCAAGAATTGCGTAATATTTCATTCAGTTAATTGTAATAGAAACTCAAAAAATCGTAATATTGCAGAATTTTGGGCTGTCAAACTTAATGTTGGAAAAAATTTCCAATTTAGCACCATAAAACCTAATAATTCAAATTCCGTATTATCCAATAAAATTAATTATTCAAGTTCTCTCATAGACCAAAATGTCCGAGAAAACTCTCATTATTCATTCAAATTACCCAACTTAAGTTTTTGTTACTCTAACAGTGAGAAAAAAAAAGTGTATTCACCAAAGAAAAAAATGCTTATAATTCATTTAAATAATTGGAAGAATTTCATGTATATTCTTCAAAAACTTTGAAATTACGTAATTCTTCTTCAAAAATTTATAATATAATATTTACCTTTCTAAATTTCAAAATCTCTCAAATTTATCCGATTCGTTGCATTTTCTATTAGAACTATTTGTAAATAGATAATGTTTTTATTTTATTCTTTATTAAAAATAAAAATAAATATAGTTTATGTAAGAAAAATGTTCAAGCTTTTAACTGGTTGGTTTACGAGAACAAATTATTTATTTCTCTCATTGTGATGCATACAAAGTGGCATTTAGATATTTGCTCGCGTATGTGTCACAAGTAGGAAACTGACTAATTAAAAGACAATATTTCTCTTACACATACTGCATATTTTTTATTGTTTAATAGAGGATAAAATTAGAACTTTATTAATTTACAATGAAAAATTGTTCTGAGTCGAGACCTTCTTCATTCTAGAAATTTAATCTGCTCATAAATTGAATAAAGTTATGAGTTTTACTGAATTTAGATATCATAAATCTGATAATATGAATTTATAAAAAAAAAAGTAATTTCAAAATTTTGAAAGATTTACATGAAATTCATCATAATAGTCAAAGAAGAGCGGGCAAATGTAGCACACCGACATTTTTATTAATATCCAAAGTTAATTACAAATTAATAAATATACCCAGATTGCATCGGTTTTTCCAAAAATGCCCAAACCGGCCACAATGGCCGGTTTCCTTTTTTTTCTTTTGAGAGACACAATGAAGAGCAAGATAATGAAATCTAACACTGAAAATTTGATTTTTTTGTTTAAATTATTTGTTAGATTACTTCTTTTGATTTATAATTAGCATATTTATACTAAAATACACTATATTACATTATATTACATTAGATTACTTCAAGATGTTTAGGGTTTAGGGTTTAGGGTTTAGGGTTATATTACATTAGATTACTTCAAGATGTTGAATTACACTATATTACATTAAATTATCCTAAATTATGTTAAATTATGTTAAATTACGCGAGACATACTAGATAAGCAGGTTTATGACAATGTGGCAGAGCTCAAAGCACTCTTCTTCTCAGATTGGAGCCTCCTAACCAACAACGTGACATCGGACTTTCTAAACATATTTCGTCAAAATAAGCGTGGAATATTTGAGAAAATGTTTGCAGAATCCATGATAAAAATGGAGAACATCGAGGTGAAAAACGGGACGCAGGGTGAGATCAGGTGGTCGTGTCGGGCTATCAATGGTCCCACTACTATAGCACCACCGCCTGTCAACTGTCCCACTACTATAGCACCGCCGCCGCCGTCTCCAACTTATTGAGCAGCTCGATCTCTTAATATCATAAAATAAATTATTTTGTTATCTTAATTAATTTTCCTCAGTAACTCCGGTCTGATTTCACATGGAATATATAATGTGCTTGTATGATTGTGGTTAATGTAAAACTTAAATTCATGCATGTTATTAGAATATATTCATCATGTCAATCCATCAAAATTTATCTTTTCTTCTACTTATGAAAGTTTTTTCTTTTTATTTATACTATCTTTTTTTATTTTACACTGTTAAAAATGGTCCATTGCCTATATACTCCTTTTTACTTTCTAGATAATTCTAAGTGTACATTAATTTGTTTTTATGATAAATGTACGTTTGATATATTTGATAATTAGCTAGGTCAATATCTTAAAAAGTAAAATATACAATTGCTTAATTTATTACTTCATCATTTAGATAGTCTGTCAAAAAATTCGATCTAAATTAAAAATTGAGCCGTTCATAGAAATAATTTGAAATTATCATTGCTTAATTCTGAGAAAAAAAGGGGAAACTTCATGGGCCTACCTTTATCTTAAAAACTTTTCCAATTTAACCACTGGACAAGCTTATAATTAAAACTCCGTATTATACAATAAAATTAATTATTCAAGATCCGGGAAAACTCCCATTATTCATTCCAATTAACCAACTTGTCTTTAATTACTCTAACACAGAGAAAAAGAAAAAAAAAAAAAAAAAGTGTATTCACCAAGGAAAAAAAAATGCTGATTATATATTTAAATAGTTGGGAGAATTTCATGTATAGCCTTCAAAAACTTGGACTATACTTACTTCTTCTTCTAAAATTCACAATAACATATTTATCCTTCTAAATTTTATAAACTCACAAATTTACCAATTTATTGTATTTTTTATTAAAACTTATTTAAATATACAAATTTCTCATTTTATTCCTTATTAAAAATAAAAAAATAAGTATTATGTGTAACAAAAATATTTAATCTTCTAACTGGACAGTTTACGAGGACAAATGACTACTTATGATGCATACAAAGTGACATTTAAGCATACGGTGGTGTGTGTGTGTGTGTGACAAGTAGAAAAATGAATCGTATGTCCTCACAAACCATCCAATTTGAAGACTTTTACACATGCCAATATTTTTAATTTTCTTATAAAGAGTAAAATTAGAATTTTATAAATTTAAAATTAGTTTTAATAAAAAGAAAGATAATAAAGTGAATAAATTTATGAGTTTCTGAAATTGAGAAGGATAAATATGATATTATAAATAGAAATACGTAGTTTCAAAAAATTTAAAGATTCATATTAAAAGTCCTCCACAATAGTCGTAGAAGAGCGAGCAAATGCAGCACAAATAATAAAAAAAAAATAACATAATTCATTGCCCGATTATGAAATGGACAACGAATTATGTTGGGCCGAGATTCTCAAGCAATTAAGAAGCCCAGATTAGAGGCATTATATTGGGCTACAATGCTTTTTAATTTAATGGTTCCACCTGTAGGTTGATTTTTATATTATCACTTGCACAGTTTTTTTTTTTTGGAGATAGAAACGAGGGTCTTATCACTTGAACAGTAGTGTTTATCTATTGAAACTTGTAGAGGTAACCACTCGGCCGAAGTTTGTGAACTCTGAAGTTGGTATCTATTAATTTTTCTTCAAATTTTCTCCTTCCATGACCAATACAATAGTACATTATTGTCATTTCAATTATAACAATTTATTGTTCCGCATATCACCATCAAAGTAAGCTACAAAAGTCGAAAACCAATCTTGTGTAATGCATTTCGTTTGAGAAAATTGTAGGTTTGAAATCTGACTGATATCTCTTTATCATATTTAACTTGGACTTCCATTTTGGCAAAAATAAAAAATAGACTGCTAGCTAGGCGCACTTAACCAATATAATATAGAATTATCCCAAATTGATAATGTAACCTACTTTGAGATAACAGCGACATGCAAATTATATAGTTAAATAGAATATTAATATCATTATTGGGTCGTTTGCTCAAGTCGTAATTCATCCCAAATATTAGATAATTAAACTTAAAATGTACATATTAGATATCAAACGGGGGTATAAAAGTTACCTTGAAGACACGCTCCAGCCACAGAATTTGCTAATAAAAATTAAATTATTTTATTAGCCTGTCACATTGTGTGGTTTTCTTCAACTAGGGTTTCAGTCACCCTTACCTTAGAAGCATCATATTTCAAGCCAAAAAAAGTATCTCTCACCTACTAACAGAAAGATGTCTAAGGCACCACATATGGTCGACTATTCAATTTGTATATATATATATATGTAATAAGATTGTATCCTAGGAACCAAACATACACGCAGACTCAGCACATCTGATACAATATAAGCGTACCAGAAATGGCTTTTTCCATCCAGACCAGTACACTCTTTCTTGCTTGTCTACTTACATTTTGTTTAATTCAGGCTCAAGCTGACATAAAACGATACCAATTTGATGTAAGTGAAAATTTTAAATACAATATTCAAAGGTGCATGTGGTCTTGAATTGGGTAACAGTTTAGTCAAGGTTTTGCATCACTTTTTAGTATAAACATATGATGCTCATTAAACAAAGTTATAAACAACTTAAATTAGTACTAGTAGAAGATCTGTTTACTGGTCTGTTTAAATAATTTGGTACTGTTTCTGAAGCATTTTTATTTGGTCTACAGATTGTGATGTCAAATATTAGTCGATTGTGCCATGCAAAACAGATTGTTACCGTGAACGGAAGATTTCCGGGGCCCACCATTTATGCAAGAGAAGGAGATCGAGTGATCGTCAATGTCACAAACCATGTGCAGTACAATATGACTCTCCATTGGTAGGATGATCTTTTCTTTAAATTAATTAGAATCTTGCATAAATATGCTTCTGAAAAATTGTCAAAATATTGTACATTTACTTCTAACCACAATTGAAGGAACAAAATGGACATTAATATGGCACTATTGTTTAACATATATATGTAGGGAAGAAAGAGTTGGAGTATTATTGATAGTATAATAGTTGTCTCCTTGCTCCCCAGAAACAGATATAATTCTATTATGAAATTAAATTGCTCTCATACATACTTTTTGTTGAACAATTCATATTTATTTGATCTGATTATTATTCCATATTAGTGGAGTTTTATAAAATTAATTTTATTATGGCTCATATTTATTTGGTAATATTTTTTACTAAAATTGGACAGTAGTCTTACAACTGAAGCAATTATTTCTCACTTATACCCTTCTTTGATCGGACGGTTCAAATTAACTACTAAATTTTCTCACTTATCTATACCCTTCTTGCATACTTCTCCAGGCATGGATTGAAACAGATAAGAAACGGATGGGTCGATGGACCGGCTTACGTTACGCAATGCCCGATCCAAACTGGGTCAAGCTTCACATACGACTTTAACATCACTGGCCAGAGAGGAACTCTGTGGTGGCACGCTCACATCATGTGGCTGCGTGCAACCGTGCATGGTGCAATTGTGATCATGCCTAAAGCTGGAGTCCCTTATCCTTTCCCAAAGCCAGTTCAAGAATCAGAAATAATATTAGGTTAGTTCTCGTATCGACGACAAACAGATACAGAGAGTACCCATTTTGCCCTTTTCTAAATATGTAGCATGCGTAAAAGATCTAATTGGCCAATTTGTGGTGGCAAACGGTTCATTTCTCTATTTCTGACAAATACACAGTGACATTTAGTTATACTCTTGTGTGCACGTCACAAGTAGAGAAATGTATCATTTGTCCTCATCGACAAGCTAATTAGAAGGCTGAATATTTCTTACGGTAAAATGAGAAATTTATAAATTTAAAATGAGTTTTAATAAAAAAAAAGACAATTAATTGGATAAATTTGTGAGTTTTGGAAATTTAGAAGGGTAAATATGACATTATGAATTTTAGAAGGGAAAATACATAATTTCAAGGTTTTTGAGGGGCTTACATGAAATTCTCCCTTTATCTTACCTCCTTAACTGAAGTAATAATGCAAGGGTATAAGATTTCTTATGGAACTATTAATATTAGTTTAGTATTCAAAACCAGAAGCAGTATTAGAATTGGAAAAATAAAAGAGCAGAGAGAGTCTGCAATCTGTATCACATTCTATTGCACATATGTTTAAACTAGAAAGTAATAATGTGTCTGCCAGGAAAGCACAAGAATAGGAGCACATAAAGGAAAATAAGAAAAAAAAAAACATTATGAAGTTTAGATGTCAATACTAATGAGGTCTCAGAAGTTCATTCTGAACTGATGGTATATTGAATAAAATCTTTCTGCAAACAGCCTTACAGTTTACTATAATCTCTTGTTAATTGTTATACAATTTTGTGATATTAATTTTATAGGAGAATGGTGGCATAAAGATGTAGAAGTGGTGGAGCAACAAGGTAGCATGCTTGGATTGGCACCAAACATGTCTGATGCTCACCTCATCAATGGCAAGGCAGGACTCTTCTTTCCTTGCCGAGACATGCGTAAGATTTCTATTGGTTTTGAATATAAGCTTTATTTCATTTGTTTTTCAAAAGAAAAAATCATATGGGCTCTTTAATTTTGCATCACCATGTATTAAAATTGCTGGTAAATTTTGTTTATATATTTCACTCCTGAGTCCTGATTAATTACTTTGCAATATATAACCAAGCTATGTTTTATACTTCTTAGATACATATGCGCTAGAAGTCGAACAAGGGAAAACCTATCTTCTTCGAATCATCAATGCCGCCTTAAATGACGAGCTATTCTTTGCAATTGCCGGTCACAACATGACAGTTGTCGAAATCGATGCTGTCTACTGTAAACCATTCACGACAAATGCAATATTATTGACCCCTGGCCAAACCACAAGTGTGCTGCTCGTGGCTAACCAAGTAAGTGGTCGGTATTTCATGGCCACCCGAGCCTACAATGACGCCCCCATACCGGTCGACAACAAAACCGCAACCGCCATTTTACAGTACAAAGGCGTACCAGTGACTGTACAACCGATCATGCCTCAGTTACCCGCACCAAGCAACACAAGCTTCGCCATGGATTTCAATGCAAAACTTAGGAGCTTGAACTCTCCACAGTACCCTGCAAATGTGCCGCTCAATGTGGACCGGAACCTTTTTTACACTATTGGAATGGGTGTAAACCCGTGCCCAACTTGTGTAAATGGGACCCAGTTAGCCGCATCGCTTAATAACATTACATTTGAAATGCCACAAATCGGGTTACTACAAGCACATTACTTTGGAACTAAAGGGGTGTTTACACTTGATTTCCCAGACAACCCACCCGTTACGTTTAACTACACGGGAGCACCGCTTACTGCGAACCTTGGCACTTCACTTGGGACGCGGCTTAGCAAGATCAAGTTCAATTCAACTGTTGAGTTAGTGTTACAAGACACAAACCTCCTCTCGGTTGAGTCTCACCCGTTTCACTTGCATGGGTACAACTTTTTTGTTATGGCGAGAGGGATTGGGAACTTCGACCCGGCAAAGGACCCCACAAAGTATAACTTAGTTGACCCACCTGAGAGAAACACCGTTGGTGTCCCGGCAGGAGGTTGGGCTGCAATTCGGTTTCGGGCAAATAATCCAGGTAATGTACCACAAAATATTGAAACTTAAGCACTTAAAAGGTTTGTAATAATTCATTTCAGAATATAAAAGTGGTGAATACAAACTATATGAACTGAAAAAAGAAATAAAAAAACAATCATATCTTGTTCTGGTATAGATTAACTGACAATGCTGTATATGATCACTGATTTAGGTGTTTGGTTCATGCATTGTCATTTGGAGCTCCATACAACATGGGGTTTGAAAATGGCGTTCTTAGTCGAGGATGGTACCGGCTCCGACGAATCGATCTTACCACCTCCAAATGATCTACCAGCTTGTTGATTGTTGATTAATTTGCTTGTTACATCTCCCCTTGTTTTTTCCCTTTATTGTATTTCCTGCCAAAATGGCAAGGATTGTATATATTCATGAGGTTTAATTGAATTAGGGCTCCAGAAATAAGGGCCTTGGTTTCAATATTAGGTCAAATTTCGGCCCATAATTGTATCTGAAAATTTATTGCAGTATTCAAACTTTCAAAACAAGCTGCTTGTGCTTGTCAATCGTGACAGATTAATTCCAATTTGAGCAAATTGTATGAACAAGAAATCGTGGCAACATGCACTGCATAAATGCATAGAGTACAAACTTTTGGGGTCCGGATCCCCTAAATTAACCCAACTTTTGGGTTCTCGATCGGGACCGTCCGATTCAATTCTGTCGTTCGAGATCGTCTCAGGATTCTAATCCGTCGTCGAAATGTGTGCGCTCCACTTTAGAATGGATGGTCTCGGATCCGCAGACGATCCCGATTTAAAATCCAAAAATTAAGTTTCAATTCAAACTTTTGGGTACTTTGGCGCAAAAGGAACTTGAACAAAGTTCTAAACCTTCCTTTATGTATATATCAAGGGTGGGGGTTTTATTCAAACGGCTTTGGACAAAGTCTTATCCAAAACCAAAGCTAAACCGTCCAATCTGCGTCAAGATTCGTATAGATATTTAGATTCAATGGGTCATTTAAATTTTTAAATTTGAAATAAGTTTGTACGAATCTCAATGCAAAATGAACGTTTAACAAAACACATATATCAATGCTTTACAATCAATTGCTTTATTTGTTGGCATCGTATTCCAAACAAGGTAGTATGATTTGACCCCACGGCTAGTGACCCATATCAATGCTTTACGATCTATTGCTTTATTTGTTGGCAACTTGGCATCGTATTCCAAACAAGGTAGTATGATTTGACATTTTGACCCCACGGCTAGTGACCCCTTTTCTTACAAGTACAAATTTTAGTGGTAACTTTATGTGAATGGAAATACGCCTCCTAAGTTCAATATTTTATATTTTAGAAAAAAATAACAATATTTTCAACAAACAGATTGATAGTTCTTTTCCCTCCAAAAATAATAAGGACCGAACCAAAGTTCTGGTTCAGATATGGGTTGATCAAAACTTTGGTTCAATCTCCCCCCTTTCAACCACCACACCTCCGACTACATAGGATTTCAAAAACTATTTGGTCGCCTCCTATATTTTAATTTCAAAAGCTGGGTGAACTCATTGGAAAAAATGTGCCGTGCCGTGACTAATACGTTGTGATTTTAGTCTCGTGTCATGCCGTGCCGTGACCAAGTTAATTTTTCACGTGTCGTAAAGTGCCATAACTAAAATATCAAGAGGTGGTCACGGCACGCGAATGGTCACGCCACGCGAGACACGCCGTGCCTAACGTGCCGTGACCATTTAATTATAATTTATGTTAGTTTATTCAAAATTCACTATTAAATTAATATTTAATGGTCCTAATTACATGTGACTCGTGTGACTATGTGACGTGCCGTGTCGTGACTAAATCTTTCACGTGCCGTGCCGTGTCAAAGTTTCAAAAGATGAGCACAGCACGCTAATACTCATGGTACGTAACTGACATGCGTGCCGTGCCGTTCCGTGACGGAACCGGCTCCGCCGTGCTATTTTAGCCACTCTAGGTGAACTGAAGCAAAGTTTCGGTCAATCTTCATATTCAGAATTTTTTGTGGTCCAATACGTGTGTCAGTGCGAAAGGGGGGAGACAGAATCAAAGGTTCGGTCACCCCATTCTTGAATCAAAACTTTAGTTCAGCCCTTACTATTTTTTATGGAACATAAAAAGCAATCAATATGTTTACTGATAAATCATTTTTCAATTACTAAAAATAAAAAATTTGTCCTTAGTTTGCATTTTCATCATGCTTCAATTTGAAAGAAAGTAAAAAATGATTCTCAAATTTTACGGATATAAAAGTTAACTAACAGTTTCAATGTATATATCTTCTTGTTGTTTATGTGCAAGTAAACAGGAGCAGAACTAAAAAATTTGGTTAGGGGTGCTGAAACTTAAAATGCATAGTTATTAATTTCAATTAAATTACTACATATGTGATTAAAATTTTCGAAATCATGAGAATGATTTAGCAACTCCGGACTAAGCGTAGATCCGGATCACCTGCAAGTAAATGATATAATTTCAATTTTTGTAAGACGGAGACAAGAGCCTTAAAAATTTAATTGTCGAAAGACATAGGTGAGTTAATTAATTAAGTACATTATGTCCGACATAATAATTAGAATAGCCTTCTAAAGTTGGTTGCTCAATAAAGATAAAGATTGGATTATCTATTCACCAGATTCCACGCCTATTAATTTAATGAATGTACAAGTACAAACACCTCCATGACTTTAGCCAATCAAGAAATATTAAAAGAATGTAGGTAGAATTACTTTATTATTATATATAACATGGAACTATGGAAGCACCCACAAGGCCACAAGCATGAAATATAAATTTTTTTATCTATCATAATTTTTTAAAATGAATGATAACAGTATTTTTATTTTAAATTTTTTGATAATTTTATATTTATTTCTGAATGAATATATTCACAAGTGTATATGGTAATATGGATGCATAAGATTCGTCTTGGGAAATTTTTTATCGGTAGTAATTAATAGAAAAGAAGAGAGACAAACAGTAAGAGTACAATAATATTTATATTGGTAGTAAGATATGAAAAGTTTTTTACTGATTAACTTTTTTTTAATCTGATGTATAGATGGAGAGAATTTTTATATTTGATTTCTAGTAAAATATGAAAAAAATTCAAAAAATAGATGGAATGTTTTTAATATATCTAAATTTTAAGGTACTTTATTTATTTTTGTAAAAAATATTTTACTAGAAAAAATAAAAAGAAAAAATAAACTGATTTAGATCGGTAAAATTCTTACCGATCCAACTTTTTTATTTTTAAGATCGGTAAAATTGTTACCGATCTTACTATCAATATAAATATTAATGTACTTTTACTGTTTGTCTCTCTTCTTTTCTATTAATTACTACCGATAAAAAATTTCCGGCGTCCTGTCTATGAAATATCTTAATTTTTGCTTAAGTATTGATGACATTTGTTTCAATGCATGTGCTAACAACTTTATTGAGTACTTGTTCCCATAAGTCTTTCGTTCACACATATATTAAGACAGCTATCATTCGTCACTTAAAGAATTATTATTTTTTTAAGAGGTGATAAATTATGTTTTACACTTTTTATAAAAAAAAAATTAAGAGATCATAAATTATGAAAGCTTGCGTTTAAATATACAATTGTAGTAGCATGCATTTAGGATAATGAACTTTGAATTGTTAAATGTTTGAAATAAAAAATAATTAATGTTGTTATTCATGTAAACAACCGGATAGAAAATAAAAAATAAATTTCAACGAAATGACTCTCCATGCAATGTCGGGCAATAATTAATGGGCCCACACGTACGTTTTTTGTGTTGTTGTTTATTGGTAGATTGGTACTCGAAAGTCGAAATGAACCAATCATTTATTTAGGTGGGGCCCAGGTGGGACACAACTGCTTGGATTGGCTACTTGGCTGTCATAGAAAGATTCCGGAGGGGATATATATATTTCAGAGTGCCCAAGGGCTTTTCCTCCGACATTTTTATTAATATCCAAAGTTTAATACAAATTAATAAATATACCCGGACTTCAACTTTATATTTAAATCTACCCAAGCCGGCCATTTTCTGGCCGGCCAAGTTCCCTCCCTAAGCCGGCCAGAAAATGGCCGGCCATGTACCTTTTTTTTTTTTTTTTTTTTTCCCCGTTTTAACCCCTATATATACCCTTTTTTCTCTCTCTCCTCTCACAATCCTCTCATCCCAACCCAATTCCGAATTCTCTCTTCTTCCTTGAGGTAATTTTTTTTTTATCTAATTTAATTTTTAATTTATTTATTTTAGGGTTTAGGGTTTAGGGTTTTAGGTGTTATAATTTAGATTATGTTGTTGTAATTTAGTGTAATTAGCT
Organism: Carex parvula; assembly: GCA_025461045.1. Taxonomy (NCBI): domain Eukaryota; kingdom Viridiplantae; phylum Streptophyta; class Magnoliopsida; order Poales; family Cyperaceae; genus Carex; species Carex parvula. Next base: position 60,341 of record JAJGRW010000479.1, read on the forward strand.
AAGTTAACTAATATTTAGTGTAATTAGCACAATTGACCAATATTTAGGGTATTTTGGTTTTTTTTACCCTAATTATGCCGATTAAGCGTAATTTTACCGAAATTAGCACGTTTGACCAATTTTTAGGGTATTTTGGTCTTTTTTACCATAATTAGACTGATTAAGCGTAATTTAGTGTAATTAGCACAGATAACCATTTTTTAGGGTATTTTGGCCTTTTTTACCATAATTAGGCTGATTAAGCGTAATTTTACCGAAATTAGCACGTTTGACCAATATTTAGGGTATTTTGGCCTTTTTTTACCATAGTTATGCTAATTAAGCGCATTTAGTGTAATTAGCACAGATAACCGATTTTTAGGGTATTTTGGCCTTTTTTTACCATAATTAGGCTGATTAAGCATAATTTTACCGAAATTAGCACGTTTGACCAATTTTTAGGGTATTCTGGTCCTTTTTACCATAATTATGCTAATTAAGCGCAATTAGTGCAATTAGCACAGATAACCAATTTTTAGGGTATTTTGGCCTTTTTTAACCATAATTAGGCTGATTAAGCATATTTTAGTGTAATTAGCACAGATGACCAATATTTTGGCCTTTTTTACCATAATTATGCTGATCAAGGGTAATTTCACCGAATTTAGGTTATTTTAGATATCAGGATGCCTAGAGCACGGCCTACCCAGCGTCCATTAGTGGACGAGCCGATCAGTACGAGCAGCACGGAGCACATCAGTCCTCTCCTGTGGATTCCCCACAGCGAGCACCGAGTCTCACTGGCTTCTCGTGAGGTACGTTCCTTTTCTTATATTTTCATTAAATTTTGTTGGGTTCAAATTTTATCATGTTATCACCATGCGGATTACCTTTTTCAACGCAGGACATTAAGCTTCTAGATGTGAAGTTGCGGTGCGTACACATGAAGTACTACGAGGTGATGCGGCCGTACCTCTTCAACCTGGGTCTCCACCACGTTGTGGACATCGTGCGCACAGAGAAGAGCATCATCAATGCATCTCTCATCGCCGGACTGGTGGAGCGATGGCGTCCCGAGACGCACACGTTTCACATGTCTTTCGGAGAGATGACAGTGACTCTCCAGGATGTGAGTGCTCTCTGGGGTTTGGCTATCCGTGGCACACCCGTCGGCGGCGTCTCTGACAGCACCAGCTTCGTAGGTTATGTCCAGGAGTTGTTGGGAGCTGACCCGGAGTATATCATTGGGGACCGAGGGAGGTCCAAATTTCATCTGCGGATGACGAGGTTACGGCAGCACTTCATCGCGGGTCTTTCGGCAGATTCCACAGAGGAGGAGATTGTGAGGTAAATTTTATAACTTGTTTCTACTAATTAATTTATAATACGATGATTCTATTAGAATTTTTATATGTTTTGTATTGCAGATATACACGCGGCTACGTGATGGACCTTTTTGGTTCTGTCATGTTTCCTGATTCCAGCGGTGATCAGGTGCCGATGATGTATCTCCCGTTGCTGATGGGCATTGAGCGGCCGTCGTCGTACAACTGGGGTGGAGCTGTCCTGGCGCATCTGTACTCAAACCTGTGTCGCAGTAGTGAGGTAAGTCACCAACTCTTATTTTAGTGTAAATTATTTAATCAATCAATCCATCAAAATACACTGACGCGTAATTTTCTTGAAAATAAAGCCGACGGCGAAGCAGATGTACGGGCCGGTACTCCTGCTTCAGCACTGGTCGTGGTCACGTCTACCAGTGGGCCGTCCTATCCCCAATGAGGCGCCGGATTGGGGAGAGCCAGACACGTTTCACTGCCCGGCATACGCCAAGAAGTGGCACGGTTTCCACCACTACCAGGATCGGACCCACGGTGCTACCGTTGGGATCAGGACAGTCCGGTCAGAGCTTCAGAGTTTGCCTGAGCCTCTTGTTGAGTGGACGCCGTACGATCAGTTGTACGAGGAGTTACTCTTGCCGGGCAGTGTGACTGACGAGCAGGAGCAGGCGATGTGGTTCTACCGAGGTCCGCTCATACATTTCTGGACAGTGGAGCACCACTACCCAGATCGGGTGCTCCGACAGTTTGGTCGAGCGGCGTTGATTCCTGCAGACCCATCTTTGCCGAGTTACACGCACAGAGACCTGCACCAGTAAGTCGTAGTCTATTGTATTTATTAAATAAATCATATTACTTGATAGTTTTTTATTGCAACTAATGTCTTCTTTACAGCGTTACCCACCGAGCGCGGCTGGATAAGGACTGGAGCACCCATTAAGTAAATGGTAAGAAATTAAGTAAATGGTACGAAATTAAGTAAATGGTAAGAAATTAAGTAAATAGTAAGCAATTAAGTAAATGGTAAGCAATTAAGTAAATGGTAAGCAATTAAGTAAATGGTAAGCAATTAAGTAAATGGTAAGCAATTAAGTAAATGGTAAGAAATTAAGTAAATGGTAAGAATTTAAGTAAATAGTAAACAATTAAGTAAATAGTAAGCAATTAAGTAAATAGTAAGCAATTAAGTAAATGGTAAGCAATTAAGTAAATAGTAAGCAATTAAGTAAATGGTAAGCAATTAAGTAAATGGTAAGCAATTAAGTAAATGGTAAGCAATTAAGTAAATGGTAAACAATTAATTAAATGGTAAACAACTAAGTAAATAGTAAGCAATTAGCTAAATAGTAAACAATTAAGTAAATGGTAAACAATTAAGTAAATAGTAAACAATTAAGTAAATAGTAAACAATTAAGTAAATAGTAAACAATTAACTAAATGGTAAACAATTAAGTAAATGGTAAACAATTAACTAAATAGTAAACAATTAACTAAATAATAAACAATTAACTAAATAGTAAACAATTAACTAAATAGTAAACAATTAACTAAATATTAAACAATTAACTAAATAGTAAACAATTAACTAATTAATTAATCTATAAAATAAAAAATAATAATAAATTAAAAATTAAAAAGAATTTAAAAAAAAAAAAAAAAAAAAAACCTCAACAGTAGCGGTACAGTAGAGCTGCCGCGGAAATCAGTGAGAAATGCAGCTGCCTCGGTGCTCTTTTATAGAGTTTCTGGGGAAAAAAAAAAAAAAAAAAAAAGGTACATGGCCGGCCATTTTCTGGCCGGCTTAGGGAGGGAACTTGGCCGGCCAGAAAATGGCCGGCTTGGGTAGATTTAAATATAAAGTTGAAGTCCGGGTATATTTATTAATTTGTATTAAACTTTGGATATTAATAAAAATGTCGGGCTTTTCCTCGAAAAAAAAAAATATAAATTTCAGAGTTCATCTTGAATATCAATATTTACAAATGGATAATTAAGAGTTCAAATTATCATCTCCATTTCAGAAATTATCACACTTTGAAAAAAATTTAATTCAATATCAAAAATGTGAGTCAATTACTTATTTAGTAATTATTCTAAAATTTCTTAATAAGAAATTGATTTCTAAAGCCACGCTGGACAAAAGAATTAATCTCACTCGCTGTCAAAATTGTCCTTTCTCTCTCTTCTCGTTGTTTTTAATTTCTAATAAGTTTCTAAGGTGGAGATGATTTATAATGGGTTAGAAATTAATAGTATTTCTATTTTTAACTGTTTTTAATTTCTAATGAGTTTTTGAGATTCCGGAGAAACTAATTAAAAGAAATTGTTATTTTTCATTTGAATATAATCTGAATAAGTTTAATTTTTTATCGGATAGGATAGTATTAGATTAACACCATTTCGTTAATTAAATATTTTATTAAAACAACAAATTAGTATTACTATTTCAAAAGAAACTTATACTATTCCGAATAGTACAGAACTAATTAAAGAAAGTTGTTTCATGATGAATGAAATGAATAGCACATGCTACTTTCAAAATAAGAAAATAAAAAAGATCCTTCATTGAGATTCGTGCATAGATAAATAATATGTTTATGTTATTCCCAAGAAATAACAACAGATTTATTTCCTGAGAATTGGGGATTGGGGCTTATGCAACATAAATCTTCAATACTGTTCTCCTTTTATCATATATCACCACATAAATTTGAGGTGTTTGTACTGTTGTGTATGAATTTTATTTGTTTAATCTAAATAGATGTAGTTACTCATGTAATTTTAAAATTTTAATTATGTATATTAAAATTTTATTAAAGTTTAATTTTTTTTACAAGTTTTGTATGATTCGGTCCTCTTTATATAATATTAAATGTGTGACTGTAGTTTAGTTGATAAATTTTATTCTTAGATGTAGCTCATCTTTCTCTTATATTTGTAGATCATCAAGATGATAAAATGCTATGTTACTTTGATACTCTACCTAGAGTTATGTATCTGTATTAGGTGCGTATCGGATACGGATACACATCTGATACGCCAGCTGGCATATCCGAGTACGTGGTGTATCTCTAATTCTCTGATACGGTGTCTGAAATGTCTAATATGGTTGGATATGTCCGATACACCAATGTGGACCACGGTCTTGTGCACCGCACATGGACTACTGGCAAAATATTTTTTTAGCACCATCCAAGAATCAAACTTGGGTCCTCTGGGTTAAGGACTATACCCCTTTACTACTACACTAACTAACATTTGTTATTGGAATCTACTAGCTATTATATTTAATTTATACCTGAGTTGATTTTTTATATTTAATTTATATAATACAAGTGTTGAATTAATAAAAATAATAAAAATAATATATATAGTAGCCGTATCGTATCTAAGATTTTCAAAATAACTGTATCGCCGTATCCGTATTGTATCCAATACAATACTCGTACTCGTATCCATACAACATAAAAACAATGTAGTGTGAAATGGCATAATTCACGCCTTTTTTCAATAAGATGCTCACTTTTAAAAATGGAACCTTCTCAATGTTTAGAATGTTTCCCCTATTTTGTTTTTATTTTTGGTGAATTTTTTAATTATTTTTTGGATGCAGTTCTCATAAGTCACTTTTTTTTTTTTTTTTTTTTTCCTTTTTTGCACATCGCAAAAAATTTATGTAATTTATCAAGTTAATAGGAGTTCGACCCTTATTTTCCTTAAAAACAGAATCTTTTTATTTTAGAAATATATTAAATATTTTGTCGGGACTCGGGAAGAAGAAAGATAACATTTTTTTAATACACCAGAAAAAGAGATCCAGCGGAGCAGCTACGTTGTTATTTGGTTTATCATTTTTCTATAAGATGGTATAAATAAAAGTTTAGTTACTGAAACAGAATATTATAGGGTGAATTAAAGCGACCACTGCGGTGGAATTAACTAACAAATTGTACTTGCTTTGGTGGAAGCGGTACTTGTTTGTTTCTGTCTCCATTATTAGCCACCTCGGTAGATCCGGTTAGTAAAATGTTAAATGATAATTATTATGTTGGTCAATAAGGAAAATGTTACCATAATATAGTAGGGATTTTTTTTACTTTTATTTTCTCAAATAATGGAAAACAATTTCTGTAACACCTGAGTTAACTCAAATTTTAAGTTTAGATCCGGATCGTCCAATCTACTTTAGCACAAATATTAAAAGAATTATGTACATTCTACTTCGAATCAGATTGATCCGAATTTTGATTGGACGGTCCGGATTTAAGATCAAAATTTGAGTTACTTTAGAGGACCAGGAATCTAAATTAATGGGAATTCATCCTATGACTTAACTCGAATTTTGAGTTAAGATCAGGACCGTCCGATTTAAAAATGCACGAATATTAAAGGATCCCGTGCGTTATAGGCGTAGGCCGAATTAGTCTGAAATTTTAATCAGACGTTCTGAGGATGCAGAAATAAACAATATTAGATCTAAGTCCGCCATAAATAAACAAAATTCGACAACACCTCCAGAAATTTGAAGAAATTTTATTTGTGGCAAATTAATGATCCCTATATTCTCATTATTTTGACATTATCACGATTATGAAATGAAGACTTTCAAGTGTTGTAAGGTTTGTAATATTCCCAAGTTTTTTTATCTTAGCTAGGGTCGGGTTTGTTATTTATCATTTTACAAGGGGTATATATGATATTTTGCTTTTTATAGGGCAGAAATGTACAGTTTCCTTAAACGTTTGCTATCTTTGAGGAATCATTCAAATCAGAATATTCACCTCCATTGCGGACAAAACCATCCAACAAAAAAAAGGTTTCCTTTTTGATGATGAATCTGTTCTCACCGAAAGAACAAAAAAAAAAACAGTGTGCAAATAGAGTTTGGTCTAACATCTACATCAAGAAAAATTCCCTACATAGATACAAATAATTTGGTGTCCGTACAATAAGATTTAGCATGAGCTCATTGAACAGAAAAAAAAAATATAATTTAGAATGAAATTATGTACTTGGAGATAAATCCCACTAAGGAATGACCTGCCAACCGCACACTAAAAAAATGTATTACAATATAATTCACACGTGTATTTTTTTTTTCATAACTAATTCCACAACTTGGATCATAACTTAAGCATGTCATGACTTAAATTTTAGTACCAATTGTAATTGTGTCATGTATTCTTTAAAATTCAGAAAAGAAAAATAATGCAAAACAAAATTTGTCTAAGCCTAGGCTTCAATATCTAACATGAAAAAAAAAACATAAATCTTCAGATTTGTTTCTATATTTATTTATTTAATCTCTTACATCTCATCAGGGGCGGAGACAGACTTTCAATTTTTAGAGATTAAATCATATGAATTTTTGACAAAAAAATATGGAGATCAATTTTATAGTATCTATAGTATTTTTTTTAAAAGAGGCTGGAAAGCCCATTTCATTGCTGAAATAGTTAATTACAGGTGCCAGGAGAACAACTCCCTGGTTGTGCTGTTTCACAAAAGTACATAAAACATTAACCAAACAGTCAAGTAAACAATAGATCATCCAAATTCTAGAAATAGCTAAGTTCCAAAAGTAAGCTAAAGTTGCTAGTACTAAGCCAATGAGTAAAGGGCTGAGGATAAAACTAAGTACAAAATAAGGCACAGTAGGTGGTGTCTTTCATTCATCACTGATATCAACACTGGGTGTTGGCTGGTACAACACAACTTCCAAGTCATAGGGAATATAGTCCAATGGTATAGCATCTTCAATTATGGACATCCAACCTGCAGCTGAGTCTTTGGCTTGCTTCTTCACAGTACCTATCTAATAGTCAACAGTAGTTTTAATTAGTAAGATGAGAGACCTAGCATATTTGGGAGTACAGTCATTGAAGCACATGTCATTCCTATGTTTCCACATAATCCAGCACACAACGCTAAAGACAATTAGAAAACCAGTTCTCTCAAAAAAAGGTAAAGTAAGAAATATTCTAATATATTGTCCCAGTTAGTCCAGTGTATCATGTCAATTTGGTTTTTACCTATTCAGAACCACACATGTTAAGCCATGGGGCATTCAAGGAAAAGGTGATTCCTGGTTTCTAATGTTGTACAAAATTGACATTGTTGGTTCCCTACCCAACCTTTAATAGTAAGGGTATCTTTGGTAAGTATTTTTTTATGCATTGTTAACTACATGAAAATTTTGATTTTTGGAGGTACTGGTAAAGTCCACCAAATGAGAGGTAGAGATAACAAAATTCCCCTATTATTTAAAAGCTTATAAATAGATTGAGTAGAGAACTTCCCTGATGTTTCTCATCTCCAAGTGATCTTATCAAAATTACTAGTAAAAGAGATAGTGTTGTCCCTAACGGCACCTAGATAGAGGGGTGAATATGTATGTTTAAAATTTAACCCCTTCAACTTATGACTATCGGTCGGATAAACAAGTTTCAAACTCGTTCCTGTGTGTAACTAATTTAACTAACCTATCTACTGTAAGTTCTTGGTGGAATCAAGAACTTATAAATTAAATAACTAATAAATATTAAAGTGCAGTAAGGTAAATAGATAGAGTTAGAGAAAGTGACATAAGAGTAAGTAACGAAGTTCGGTTATTGAAGGACCTACGTCTCCGGGGCAACGCAACTTTAAGAGGCGTGCTTTTTTATTACCCAATGAAGAAAGGAATACAAGTTGTGATCGGTACAAGACAACGCTCATGCGGTCCACACACACGACAAATTGAGCACAACAGCTCAAAAGAAAGAAAGGTGAGCACATAGGCTCCGGTATGAGATGAGTTACAAGGCTCTGATATGAGACAAGCTCGCAGGCTCTAGGTTTCACTCTACTCAAGTTAGGTGAAGTATATTTGAGGTTGTTGGAGAGATCATTCAAGTTTGAGCACAATCAACAAAATGGACTAGGCTAAACCTCTCAAAGAGATTCTAAAGTGTAAGATTTGTGAGGTATTCTCTCGTCAATGAGACATGAAACATAACCCACTATTTATAGTGAAGTTCAAAAGCGAGCCAGTAGCTCTTTGCAGATCACAAGATCCACAACATAATAGTTTAGCCTAATTTTATTGTGCCCAAGTTTCCAGTAATGATCATACCCGGTTATTTGAATTTTGAATTTTGAATTTGAAATTCAGTCAAGCAACGACTAGACTCGGGTGATCTCAACCTCAAATCTACTTTACTATACTTCTGGACATAAATAAAAATTACAACACAAATTGTAAAATATGATCTTCATAATCTTCATGATCTTGATCTTCATATGATCCTCCATATTCTTCATGATTCAATATCTCATCAATATCCGACATTCCAAAAAGCTTGCGTGAATCTTCCATCATATCATATGTATTAAATCATTCCATATAGTTCGAGAAGATCATGTGACAGATTATCTTGTGCAACTGGTCACGTTCCGACTTATCATGATGAATACTTTGACTTTCTTTAACCTTCGAACGCGCCTTGTTACGGTAACTTGTCATAATGTGCACTATTGACTTTTGTTGACCTATGGCCATAAACCTGCACATATTCTTAAACATAGAAACTGTAAATTTCAATAACTATATATTTTGCAAATTAGTCAAACAGTACAGAAGATTGCTTACAATAACAAGTAGCACTAATAATGAACAGGAGGTCTGACCAGTCAGTTTCATTGACCCCTAACAACAATCTTCTAAATTGAAGTATGTTACCCTGGGAAAAGATAACCTCTGGGACCAGGGCTTGTTTGTTAGTACATAACTGGTAGATATGATGGAGATGCTAAAGTGCATTCCTGGTACCAGATATCTTCTCAAAATCTGACAGTGGATTGGCTACCAGGATCATAACTAACACTGATTTATCCTAATTTTTCTAGCTTAATAAGTGCTACCCAAAAAACTTACTTATATAAAAAAGGGCCTGAGCAGTATTTTAATAGGATTAAAGGTTTCCAAGTACTATGATAATCAGGGTTTTTCAATTTCCACCAGCATTTTAACAATAATGCAATATTCATGTCTCTAAGGTTTAATATTCTCATTCCTCCAAACTGTTTTGCTAGACAAGCAATAGACCATTTCATTAAGATATATTTCCTTTAAATCTATCACTGCCTTGTCATAGGAATTGTCTTCTGATTTTGTCTATTCTATTAAGGATGGTAATGGGAATCTTGTATACTGATAAGGTGTATAATGGAATAGAAGACAAAATTGAATTAACTAGAGTAAGTTTACCTCCTAGTGACAACAACTATCATTTCCAACTTGACAATCTATGTTTTACTTTATCTACTAAAAATTGCCAATCTAACATAGTCAATTTTTTTATTACTGAGAGTTATTCTAACTAAGAAAATGGAAACTCACCCATTGACATCTAAACAATTGATTGAGTTTAGTTTCTCTACTAACATAATAGGGTACATAGATGTCTTATCATAATTCATTTTAATATCTGATAAAGTCTCAAATGCCATTATTGTCCACCATGTTGATTCTACATTCTCTTCACTGGCTTCCAGGAAAAGAATAGTATCATCAGCATAATGGCAATTGGTGGAAGCTTGCTGATCAATACAAGAAGGTTCTAGTCCTAAAATTACATTATTCTGTTTACCCTTAGCAAATATTTTACTGAGTGTATCTGAAGCTAGAATGTAAAAAAAAGGTGACTCCCTTTTTACAATAAAAACAATCTATCAGTTCAACATTGATATTAATACAAGATTGGAAGCTATAAAGCCAAGTAGTAATCCACTATATCCATTTCTCGCCAAAATTTCTACTTTTAAGGACCTTTAGGAGATAGTCCAGTGAATTTTGTCATAAGTTTTCTCAAAATCCATTTTAACTACTCTTGGTTGGTTCTTTGTTTGGCAAGAGTGTAATATTTCTTGACTTAGTATAACATTGTCTAATATGTATCTATTTTTTATAAATGCATATTGGCTCTCATCTATAATCTTATACATGATGTGCTCTAGTCTAATAGTCATGAGTTTGGAGAAACTTAAAACTACAATTAACTAAACTAATTAGTCTATATTTATAATATTTTACTTAATTTATATAGCAAAATCATATTTAAGTATGAAAATTTTAAAAAATTTATGGAGTGACTGTCGTCTAAAATAATTTAATCGAAGAGTTTAGAAACGGACGTTTGATCTGAATCATATTAAATTCGGATCTATTTAGAAATTTAAGAAGTGATTTTAAGATTCATGCCAATGTAAATTAAATGAATAAATCGGATTCAAACTTCAACAAACAGTGACATAACATAGATTATATGAATTCACCAATATGGACCGAAAAAATGGGTCAACAAAATGGATAGCATGTTATATTCAAAAGAGACTTACGATACCATAATTTTTTTTACTATCATAAAGTATCACGGCTTTTTTATATTGATATCTAAAATTTTGATTCAAACTGTTAATTTTATTCATTTCCACGAGATGAATTTAATTATGTAAGATTTTACAATTTTTAAAATTCGGAATAAGAGACTAAAAAATAATTATTCAATTTAACTATGATCTAGTATAAATTTGAAATTATAAATTATAAAAATTTACATGGATGCGTTCCTCTTAAAAAGGAGACAAGATAAATGATTTGAATTCTAATTTTGAAATATAGACCGAACGTATCATTGAAATCTTTTTATTATTATTAAATAGTTTCGGTACCGGTACACTCCCACATTTTTTAGAGACTATTCTCGAAAATTGAATATGTATCTCTTCGTAGAGAGACAGAAGCTCGTGCCACTACACTAAGCTTACCATTCATAACGTATCATTGAAATCTTAAAAATCGAAATTTTGAAGAAGTAGCATTGGCCGATTAGTGCTACGCATAACACTTTGCCTTATGATTAATATACATGAACTTGAAGTACAAATAATGTTTGAAATTTGCAAATAAAAAGAAAAAAAAAGAGATCCTCCCTATGTTCCAATAACTAATCTGATATTTAAATATAGTAAAGAGAGAAGAAATAGAGAATGAAGCAAGAATTTCTTTATTAATCTTTGCTTAATTGATTACAGAGTACAATGGGGTATATATAGAAAACGCTAGCTCACTGTTTTACAATAGTCAAAGGTCAAACTATCATGTAGTCAAACATCCTAACTGACTAACAGCCTAACTAATCTTTCATTAATGAGTAACCAATTCTGTTATGCTGTTATTCCTATTAGTCCCCCCGCAAGCTAAAGGAATGGAGCAGACCGTTAGCTTGGATGCCAAATGAGTGAAGCGAGGAGAAGCAAGCGGTTTTGTGAATATGTCGGCCAACTGGTCATGAGTGGAAATGAAACGAATCTGAAGGGAATTGCTCGCAACCCGTTCCCGAACGAAGTGGAAATCTATCTCCACATGTTTCATTCTTGCATGAAACATGGGGTTTGAAGCCAAGTAGGTAGCGCCAATGTTATCGCACCATAGAGTAGGTGGTTGAGAGAAAGAAACTTGAAGCTCTTTGAGAATATATTGTAACCAAATCAACTCGGCACTTGTAACTGCAATAGCTCGGTATTCGGATTCGGTGCTGGACCTAGATACGGTGGGTTGCTTCTTCAAGCTCCAAGAAATGAGGTTGAGGCCAAGATACACACAAAAGCCAGAAGTGGATTTTCGGTCATCCAGAGACCCAGCCCAATCAAAGTCACTGTAGGCATGGAGAGTGAATGATGAGCAAGGGCGAAATGTAATGCCATGAGTGAGAGTGCCCTTTAAGTAACGAAGAATCCGTTTCACGGCAGCCCAATGAGAGGAGGTAGGAGCGTGCATGAATTGTGAAACCTTGTTCACGGCAAAGCTAATATCGGGTCGAGTCAACGTCGCATATTGTAGAGCACCAACAATAAAGCGAAAAAGACGCGGATCATTGAAATGATCACCATCGAATTGAGAGAGAGATGTGTTAGAAGCCATAGGGGAAGGTAGCGGGTTGGCATGTTGGCTCGTGTAAGAAGATCACGAAGGTATTTGGTTTGAGATAGATGAAGACTATTTTCGGTTTGGTTGACCTCGATGTCCAAAAAATAATGTAAGGGACCAAGATCTTTGAGAGCAAAGAATCTTGAAGAGACCTAATAAGGGTTTGAATGAGGTCCAAAGAGCTTCCCGTAACGATGATACCGTCAACATACACCAAAAGGATGAGAGAAGTTCCTTTAGAAAATCGGGTAAAAAGAGAGGGATCATAAGGAGAAGAGAGAAAACCTTGAGAGGTTAAAGCGGTGCTTAAGGTTTGAAATCAAGCCTGAAGAGATTGTTTAAGGCCATAAAGAGCCTTGGAGAGGCGACAAACATGATAAGGTTTTAGAGGATCGATAAACCCGAGAGGTTGATGCATAAACACGGTTTCTTTGAGGTCTCCATGAAGAAAAGCGTTTTGAACATTCAATTGATGGATCGGCCAACCATATGAAAGAGCTAATGTGAGAACCACACAAATTGTAGTTGGGCGCACCACCGGGCTATATGTATCGAAGTAATCGACCTTCCTGATTGAACTCTTTAGCCACTAAGCGTGCTTTGTACCTCTCGAGAGAACCATCGGCCTTACGTTTGATTTTAAACACCCACTTGCAACCCACTAAATTCTGATTTGGAGAGGAAGGAACAAGATCCCACGTACCATTGGACATGAGAGCCGAATATTCCTTTGTCATCGCTTCGACCCAATGAGAATGATCCTTAGCTTGGTTGTAGGTTTTGGGTTCGGTTTGGGTAAAAGCATCAGTGAGTAAAGCCACATGATCAGGAAAAAGGCAAGGTTTTCGTGTATTATCTCTGGTTCGGGTGGTCATAGGGTGTCTGGAAAAAATTTCACTGGCTGCAGGTGTATGAAATCCAGATGTAATATGCCGCAGGTTGCTGTTGTTGGAATTTAGAGCATTGAGAGGATCCCCTCCAGGAAGGGAAGGACCCGAATTTTTCAAGCAACCAACAGGGAGAATCGGTTGGAGAAGGAGATTGTCTCCAACAGGGGCTGTACCCGAAACAGGAAGAGAATTGGTATCGGCAAAGGGTATAGGAGAGTTGGGATCATCTCCAACAAGGATTGGACCCGAAACAATAATAGGGGGCGGTCCTGATGCAACCGGATCTGGTGTGGCAGGGGGCAGTGCAGTGGTTGTGTGGCCATTTGGGGAAGGCAGCAGTGCCAACCAAGTAGAAGGGTCTCGGTTTTGTTCAGTAACTGACATAGAATTTTTAAATGGGAACTGAGATTCATCAAGCACTACATGTCGGGACACATAGAGCCGGTTAGTATCAATATGCCAACACTTGTAGCCCTTCTGAGAAAGAGCGTAACCAAGAAAAACACAAGGGAGTGATCGAGGTTGAAGCTTATGGTTATTGTAGGGTCGGGTATATGGAAAACATAAGCTTCCCAAAACCCGCAAAGAGGTATAATCCGGATTTTTATGAAAAAGTGCGTAGAATGGAGAAGAGAGGTTAGTAGAAGAAGGTTGTCTATTAATTAAATAGACAATGCTTGAAAAGATGTCATCCCAAAACCGAGTAGGTAAAGAAGATTGGGTGAAAACGGATAATGCAAGCTCAATGATATGGCGGTGTTTTCTTTCGGCCATCCCGTTTTGTTCGGGTGTGTAGGGACAAGTAGTTTGGTGAAGAATAGAGGGAAAGAGACGAGATAAGGATTTGTACTCCGTACCACCATTCGTACGAAGAACTTTGATTGAGCAACCAACAAGGTTCTCAATTTGAGCTTTAAAAGAAGAAAAAACTTTGACAACCTCATCTTTAGAATGCAAAAAATAAATCCAAGTGTATCTCGAAAAATCATCAATGAAAAGTACATAGTAGCGAAACCCATTATGAGATAGTAATGGAGCGGGACCCATACATCCGAATGAATGAGCTCAAGAGGAGAAGAAGAAGTAGAAAAAGAAGGAGAAAATGGGAGTTTGTGAGATTTAGCCAAACAACAATCATGGCATAAGCTCATCTTATTATTGCTACAAGGTAAAGCATGAGAATGTAAAATCTTTAAGGTGGTAGAAGAACAAGAAAGGTGCCCAAGGCGAGCATGCCAAAGATCAAGTGAAGCCTTCTCACCAAAAAAGGCATGAGGAGAGGTAGGGGAAAGAGGAATGGTGTACAATTCATTGAGAAGCCTAGCGTGAAGTAGAGGCTTCATGGTGATGCGCACCTTTATCACACAAACATGAGAAGAAAACTCGATGAGAATAGAGTTATCACTTAAGAGTCAAGAAAGACTAAAAAGATTTTTTGTAAATGTGGGAACATAAAGCACATCGAGTAATAAGAATGTGTGATTTGAAATAGTCAAGTGAGAGGAGCCAATATGGCTAATGCGCATACCGGTACCGTTACCAATATGGAGAGCATCCAAACCATCATACGGCATATAGGAAGAAAGATTGTTCAAATCATTGGTAACATGGTGTGTTACACCTGAATCGAGGTACCAATCAGAACCGGATGGAGTGTTGGATGGTTGTGCAACATTAGCTTGAGTCGGCTGAGCTAAGTGCGCTTGAAAAACCTCATGTGATGAACCATACTTGAGATCCATACGGTACCAGCAAATCTAAGCTGAATGACCCCTTTTTAAGCAGATTTGGCAGATAGTATTGCGATCTGGATTTAAAACTGACTGTGTGTAGTTCGGCCTAGGAGCAACGCTATAGGGCCTTGGCTGAGAGACAGGTGGATTAGGCAGCAAAGGGGCACTATTGGGCTTTTGTTGAGGGGCACGAGGTCTCTGTTGGTAAGTGGGCCGAGAGGATGGATAATAAGGTTTCGGATTGGATCTGTTATTGTATTTCAGGTTATGATTGTATTGCTTTGGACCCGAACCCGTTTTAGAATTAGAATAGAGGGCAGCGGGATTGGAAAAAGAAGGGAGAGATGAAGAGGCACCACCGATTCATGGCTGAGTAACATTGATTGGAGCTCCGAGAGAGACAGGTGGTCCTTAGTAGTGGCAGCGACAACAAAAGAGTTATAATCGGGACCCAAACCACCAAGAATCGCAAGTATGATATCCTCATCATTAATCGGAGAGCCGATAAATGCCAATTCGTCGGCAATAGACCGAATTTGCTGACAGAAATCAGCGCAAGAGGACCCGCCTTTTGTAGTGGTTTGAAGGGATCGCCGGAGCTCAGCAAGTCTGGCCCGAGATGTCGATGAATAGGACTGCTGGAGCATGCGCCAGAGGTTAGCGGAGGTTGAGCATGACACCACTTGACCGAGCAGAGACTCAGAGAGAGAGGCACGGAGCCAGCTAAGGAGGAGCTGGTCTTGGCGGTTCCAATGCGGGTGAGCCGGATTGTCAGTGAGAACTCCACCGACCAAGATCTGACGACTCGGGAGAGATTTCTCAAGAAATCGAAACAAGCCGTGGCCGTGTAGAGCAGGTATGATCTGAGATTTCCAGGCAAGATAGTTATTCCAGGTTAATTTGGTAGAAATGGGGAGATTAAGGATGACAATAGGCTCAAGAGGTTGAACCATAGTCATGGTAGAATTGGAATTGAGGGAAGAAGATAGATCAGCCATGGCTATCTGATACCATAAAGAGAGAAGAAATAGAGAATGAAGCAAGAATTTCTTTATTAATCTTTGCTTAATTGATTACAGAGTACAATGGGGTATATATAGAAAACGCTAGCTCACTATTTTACAATAGTCAAAGGTCAAACTATCATCTAGTCAAACATCCTAACTAACTAACAGCCTAACTAATCTTTCATTAATGAGTAACCAATTCAGTTATGATGTTATTCCTATTATATAGCTTATACTATTTTTTCTGCATAGAAATAGAAAAAAATTCCTCCATTAAAATCTTAGATCACACTAAATAATGATTGGTACTGTTGAATGATGGAACTGTAAACATCAGAGAATCTTGATTTGAAATGAGACAAATTGGTTGCTCTTCTGTGGCAAAAGTGGACAGTGAATGTTTGAGTTTGGTGATTGTGACGCCTCTAAGTTTTATTTAATTTATTATGGTTGTGATATGGGGTTTGGCAATATATATGCTTCATGATTTGAACGATGTATAAGCTCTAACAAACGCATATAAATGAAATGAAATCCCTTTGCTTCAAATATATGTAATTGATTATGCAAGCAAAGTACGCTTGGAAAGATTTCAAGTCTGTGGTTCAACTTTTTTGTTATTGCCATATTGGTTACAAGACATTATATTTTGAAAATTTAAGAATAATTTTCTGAATGGGATCCAAAGTCTACATTTGAAAAACTAAGAATAATTGCAATTGGAACCGGGGACGGTGCCATCAACATCAGACCGAATTTGATCAAATATCATGTCCAAGCTGTCGGATCAGCATTGTGCACGAATCATAATTTTGATCAGACGACTCCAACGTGACATCAGACTGAATTTGATCTGATATTCATTAGATCACCACTTCGTTGCAATTATGTTCGAATTGAAACCACAGACTTTTACCCTAGAATATTACAGTTATCAATAAATCATCGTCTTGGTGACAATGCAATTTGCGAAATGCATGCTTATGTTTTATTAGTAAAGTAGTTTTTATGATAAGAGGTTGGCTACTCTACTTATATAAGCATATAAGGTTATATGCTTATAAGTCATTTTTGTGTTTTCAAAGTCTAAATAGTCGATCTAAAGCGCTCAACACGGTCTCCATATTAGAATGTGCCTGGAGACCAAATTTTACATTTTTTGAAATTTATTTACTATATTTTTAGAATTTTCAAAACAATGTTTTAATATGGTAAAAAAAATCTTAAAAATACTGTTTTGAAAAATTCTAAAAAGATAGTAAGAAAGTTCAAAAAAATATAAAATATGGTCTCCAAGCACATTCTAATATGAAGAACACGTTAAGCGCTTCACATCGACTATTTGGACATTGAAAACACAAAAATGACTTATAAACATATGCACTCATTTGCTTATATAAGTAGAGTAGCCAAACTCTTATGATCATACTATATATATTTTAGATATTTTGATTTGTAATATGGAATGTTTTGATTTGTAATATGGAGTTGTTTCTACTTCATTTGTATTTTGTTAAGAAAATTTTATCGCAATTTTTCTTTTCTTGAAATATATTTTTTTAAACTAAAGAATGACATGTTTTATACTAATAAGAGTTAATAAATATATTATTTTTTGAGATAAATCAATGAATTAATTTTCTAAGAGCATAAATATGTGAAAGAGCAATAATCATGCTGAAAATTGAAATGCAATTGATTTTCTGAATGAAATAAAATATCAAATGCAAGAATTCAGCTGAAAGTTGCAAGTGGTTCTTTTGCTGGTCCTACCACCTGTCAAATATGATTTAAATTTATAATTTTGTATTTTTAACTTGTCTTATAGTCGCTAAAATTCGTGAAAAAAATTAATATTTAATTACAAAACTTGATATAAACATACATAAAACTAGGGCTGTAAAAGAGCTCGCTCGGGCCGAGCTGGGCCTTGGCTCAGCTCGTTAATTCTGGCCCGAGCCTGAGCCGAGCGAGCCGGACCTAGGGGTCCCGAGCCAAAAGTCTTGAGCTAGCCTGAGCTAGCTCGCGAGCTGACGAGTTGGCTCGTTGGGCTTTATTGGGTTGTTATTATACAAATTCAAAAATAAAAAATAAGAAAGCTCATTCAAAAAATTTAAGAAATCGTCCAGCAGGCACATCTTCAAGCAACTGAAGCCCATATTATTTCTTCTCAAACCGAAAATACATCAATTTTGCATAATTGCGCCTTTGAAAATGAGACTGGACTTAAAATTATACGGGGCTAAACCTTAAACCCACTGTAGCTTAACGAGCCGAGCTGTCCCGGTCCGAGCTGACCCCTGGCTCAGCTCGTTTATTTTGGCCCGAGCCTGAACCGAGCTGGCTCGTTAACAGCTCGGTCCACTACCGAGCGAGCTAGAGACGAGTCACGAGCGAGCCGCGAGCTTTTTTGAAAGCCCTACATAAAACTCATTAAATGCAAGTTTTGATGTTTATGTAACATCACAAAGTTAATAATTAAATGTGATTCATATAATGAATGCTTAATGCAAATGAGAGTGCTATTTGGAATACAGACATATTGATGATACATATAGATGACAATATAGATGACAACAACATGACTATAATACATATTGATGATACTTACGGTGTTTAATCAAATATTAAATAACTTTCAAATTGTATTAAAGACAATATAGATGACAACAACATGACTATAATAATATTCTATATTATTTTTTTATATATAAGAAATAATTAAGATTGTTAAACTAATTGTTACTAATAAATTCTAACTTTTTCTAAGAGTGAGGCTACGGTAATGCATAACATACATTGGTTTGTATTATGAATCAATATCTCTATTCAAAGTTCACACAATCAATCTGAACCATTCAACATAATTTCAAAACTTGATCTAAAAATTTTAGACCATTTTAGATAGATAAAAAATCACTTGATCTAAAAATTCTAGACCATTCAAAACTTGTAATATTCTACCTATCTAAGAAAATAGTAACAAAATTCTAATAAAAAAATACAATTTAGTCTGCAAGTATATTTTTATATGAAATCAATTTGAATGATTCAAATCGGCTATTTGATTTACAAAACAAAATATTAATCTGTAATACAAATCAATTAACATGGACCATATTAATAAATTATAGTTTCAGTCTCTCTCTTTTAGCTTTTATTGTCGTCGTTTTGAATAAGACTTTCAAATTTTGTTTCAATTTTAGTTGTAGTCATAAATGAGGCAAGATTGAACGATTCGCGTATCCATGTCGGATTACATTATTATACATTGACAAGGACGGAAGGTAATACAATCAAAAGAGTGCTATACTACAATAAATTACAAATTTATAATTTTGTCCATTGAATTTTATAATTTTTATATGTTTTAATACTTTCAGCCCCTCTATAAAATAAAATTATATTACACTTTATTTTCTAGCCCCCTCATCTCAATTTTCTAGTTCTAGTTCCGGCCCCAATGCATTGATATATCCTATGTTAATGTTTTCTAGTAGTTAATGTTATGGTGAAATTAGAGATACATGTTTTGATGAATTCACATCCTCCCCGGTACCGTAATAGAGAATCTTTTACAATTACTAGATCTGGACCGTTCTTTTTAACTTGGCACAAATCTCAAAGCACAATAATACTGCCCCTGTGCTAGGTCGAATCTCAAAGCGGCTGAGAATTAATCTCAAACCGTAAAGTGAAGGAAATCTTTTACAGTAATGGAGAGGATACTTGTCCCATTTTGATAGGGCTGTTTTTTTATTCATGCAGCCCAAATATTATGTACATGAATGTTTTGAGCTCTATTGTAGTGCTATATATGAATAAAAACAGTCCTGTCAAAATGGAGTCCGGATCCTCTAAAGTAATCCAATTTTTGAGTTTAGACGTGTACGGTGCCTATTCGGTGGTAGCGCAGGGGGCCAGTATTATTTGTGGGGTTCAGTCTCTTTAAGATTCATGTTAAAGCATCTTGGACGGTTTGGATCAAAACTCAAAAATTGAGTTAATGCACTGGATCTGAATTCGTCAAAATGTGTATCCGAAATTAGCGAGACGACACATTGAGTAAATTTAATGCAGCTTGTTCGTGCAAATTTTAATATTAGACCAAATTTAATCAGATGCTCATTCAATTATATCGAATTTAATATGAATGAACATCAGATTAAATTTAATATTAAATCAAATTTAATTTGAATAAACATCAGATTAAATTTAATACAACTCCGACATACTGCGATGCAGTTTGAAACTGCGGAGTGGAGCGGTTGAACGGACATCAGACTTAATTTAATCTAATATCTTGTTGAAATTGATGGCAATGCAATTTGTAAAAGGGGCGTGCTATTCTAAGGGCATGAATTGAGCTTTTCAGGGCCGAGAGAATTTTTTTTCTTAAATTTTGATTTTGCCCTTACTCTCTCTTTCTAACATAATTAAGAAGGGAGCTAATAAAGGAGGAGAAAATGGAAATGAATCAGTTCCAAATCGCTCATCGTCTGATATGCCATGTCGCTCTTCGTCCTGTATGCAAAAATGGAAATGTTCGATTCCAAA
The DNA here is from genome assembly GCA_025461045.1 of Carex parvula. Classification (NCBI taxonomy): domain Eukaryota; kingdom Viridiplantae; phylum Streptophyta; class Magnoliopsida; order Poales; family Cyperaceae; genus Carex; species Carex parvula. The sequence goes on from JAJGRW010000479.1 coordinate 80,817, forward strand.
TCTCTATTCGTCCAAATCAGAGAGAAACTCGCAACGAAATCAAATTTTATGTTATTATTCTAAACCTTTTCTCTATCGGTGGAAGAAAATCAAATCCTATCAAGATCAAGTCAGTAATCAATTGGGGATTAATTGAGGCACCTAATTTTAGATCGAACTACAATCGTGAAGCAAAACAACGTTCAGTTTTTTCATCCACTCAGAAAAATTCGGACTTCAAGGGAGTGATCGACAAAAAGAGGCATAGCCTTAGCCATGCTGAGAAAAAATTGTTACCAAAATTACAATTTTTCTTTTTCCGTAGGAGTAACATTCTTTGTTAATTTTTTTCCTTTATTAACTTTTGTATTAATTATGACATAATTAATTGTGATGGATAAGAAAGAGAGAGCACAAGGACAAAATTGATATTCAGAGAGAAAAATTTCTCACAGCTCTCAGTATAGCACTCCCCTTTGTAAAATGCATGCATATGGTTCCCCGAAATTTTTATTTTTAACATTTTAATAAAATTCATTAATAAATTAACCATCGTTTTCGGTCAATTCCAAATTTAACACGGCCGCAGAATGCCGGAGCGGACCCATATGGGGGGTACCGCAGAATGCTGGAGCGGACCCCCATATGGGTCCGCACAATGCCGAAGCGGACCCAGGGGCCGCATAATGCCGGAGCGGTCCCCGACCTATATATAGGGCCGCAGAATTCCGATTTCATTACATCTCTTTTGAAGTTTGAATCCCTTCGACCTCGGGTAAGTTTTCTTCTTCTTCTCTTGTTTTAATTTTTAGTGTAGAGTAGTAATTAGGTGTAGGTTTAGGGTTTAGAATTAGGATTTAGGTTTAGAGTTTAGATTTAGGATTTAGAATTAAAATTGTACCCAAATTTAATTCGATTGTACCCAAATTTAATTAGATTGTACCCAAATTTAATTCGATTGTAACCAAATTTAATTAGAATTGTACCCAAATTTAATTAGAATTGTACCCAAATTTAATTCGATTGTAACCAAATTTAATTAGAATTGTACCTAAATTTAATTAGATTGTACCCAAATTTAATTAGATTGTACTCAAATTTAATTCGATTGTAACCAAATTTAATTAGAATTGTACCCAAATTTAATTAGAATTGTACCCAAAGTTAAACCGGACTTTTACCAAACTCTTATATTTGACCAAATATTATCCAATACAGCATGAGTACCAGTAGAGATATACCATCCTCCAGTAGGGGTACACAGCATGCTCCTACAGCCACGCCATACGAGATGTCTCAGTACATCGAGACAGCGTTGGCGGATGTTCCGGGTATCCGGAGTCGCACCGACAGGGTCAGCGACTTCTTGTGGTATCCGAATGCGGAGCATCGGATATTAGAGGCTGCCACTGGGGTAAGTAAATTTGTCATATTTATAAATTTGTCATCTCGAATTTTTGATGAATGAACTTGATCTGATTATTTACTTAAATGCAGGGTTTGGATACGGTTACGGTTCGTCACAACCGCCAGCATCTACGGTACCAGCCAGCGTACGGGGGGGTTTTACGCTCGATGGGATTGTACCAGATATCCCAGATGGCCGAGGAGAATGCTGACGAGGGCTTATCTTCTGGCCTCGTTGAGCGATAGCGTCCGGAGACGCACAGCTTTCATCTCCCCCATGCTGAGATGACAGTCACCCTACAGGACGTCAGTTGCCTGTGGGGTATGACTATTATTGGGGAGCCGGTCACGGGCGTCGAGTACGGAGATTTTCGTGCATTGTGCTTAGAGCTATTGGGTATCCCGCACGAGGATCTCCAGAAAACGAAGAAGAGAGGTGAGAAGACTGTGGTCTCGCCCAGCTGCATCAGCTTGGTAAAGCTGCGGGCGAGATTTCAGGTCTTTCCGGATCGACCAGATCAGGTATTTGCTTGTACAAGATTTAATTTAAAAAATATTATATTTATTTTCTTGTAAGTAATGTTCTAATTTAAATCTATAACAGGTGGTTATTGACCGATATCTGCGCGCCTATATTTTGGAGATGATCACCTGTCGGTTGTTTCCGGATTCGCATGGAGATCAGGTGCGGCTGTGTTACCTCGAGCTTCTGCGCGACCTGTCCACTGCGGGCAGGTTCAACTGGGGAGGTGCCACGCTGGCATGCCTATATAGGTAAGAAACACCTTATAAATATTTTCAAATAGTATACATCGTAGTGTAGTAAAGCTGACTTTGTTTTCTTGTAAAGGGGTCTTAACACAGCCTGCCTGAAGAAGAACAAGACCTTCATAGGACCGTGCATGTTACTACAACACTGGTCCTATGCACATCTGATTGTTGGCCGTCCAGTCCTGGCTAACAAGACAGATGTGCCGCAGTGGGGCAAGCCCGAGCCGGACAACTGCCCTGCATTTGCCGCCAAGTACTGCTATCCCAAGATTTGGGTAGGTGCAGGGCATGGCGCGTCTCTCGGCATCACATTTTGGAGACAGGAGATCGAGCACCTCAGAGATGATGCCGAGTTTGTCACTTGGGAGCCCTACAGAGATTATGTAAGTTTACTTTTATTTTTATTTAAATTTTTTCCAGTTCGAATTGATATATGATATTAAATCTATACTTCCAGGTCGAGGTGGATGGCGCACATCGCTCATATCTTGAGATATTGCCGGAGCGATGTCGTCAGCAGGAGCGTTTCTGGCGTGCAGAGATGCCGCTCATATGTTTTCAGGTACCGTAATTTATTTATGCTAGTTATTTACACAATCAACTTAATTTAATAAAAACAGTCTAACGTATTAATATATATAGATCATCGAGCACCATTACCCCAGACGAGTCATGAGACAGTTCGGGATGCGCCAGCTTGCTCCGCCCCCGGCACCGATCAGCGAGGATGTCTGGCGAGCTCTGCACCATGCCAGGGAGACCACTGCAGGCAAGGACTGGGGGATTGCTCGTGCCGATTACGTGTTCGAGGCAGGACAGGCAGATCCCCCATTGGCCGAGCCCGACCGTCAGATGGATGTCGCGCCAGTGTAAGAAATTTTATTAATTCACTACTTCAACTATGGCTTTTTGATTGGAATATCTAACATTTGTTGTAATTCGTACAGACCTTACAGAGATTGGTATCAGGATCACGACGCGTACACCATCTTCATTGAGGGCTACATCGCCGACAACCCGCACGAGCGGGTACCGAAGCCGAGGGATCGTAGAGGACGGATCCACGGTATTATCCCCGCCGGCGCACCTCTCGCAGCCACGGTATTTTTAATTTGAAGTTTCAAATTCAAAACTATTAATATTTACAATTGTACAACTTCTTCATTATTTTTTCAATTTTCAGGCATTATATCTTGTCAAGAGTTGCGTCATAGGGGCTACGATGGCCGTCACCAGGGGATGGAAGAGGCTCGGGAAGGTCATCCTCAAGCACAACGTACCCGCAGTGTGCCAGTGTGGGTACAGGGCGCGCCTCGACTCACTACTGAGGTGCGCTGGCTTGGGCGGTGTTGATGCGGTCGACGACATATCTGACGAGCCCGATGTCTATGTCCCCTACACTGGTGATGAGGACGTGTTTGCTCCCGTCCATGATGCTACGACGGTCGGTCAGGTGTTCGACCGAGGTGCCGAGTTGATGCGCCGAGCAGCACATGTCCAGACTCAGCCTGTCGAGGTATAATTTAAATTAAAATACGTAACTGTGGTTTTTTTCTTATTCAATACATTATCTAATTTGTAAGTTACTACAGGGTGGAGACGGGGAGGACCTGGACTTCAATATTGGGTGCGATTATGGCACAGATGGAGATGGACTGTATTCCCCAGGTTACAGTCCCACTCAGACAGTACCTCCTGCATATGAGCCAGGGTATGTTCAGACAGAGCCCATCCCGCCGTTCCCTGGCCAGTCCTCACAGCAGGTACCTCACCCTTCCCTCCTCGATGACCCTATTGCCAGACAGGCGTTTTTATTCACGCAGGCTGAGTCTGGACAGACCACAGTTTTTGGTCCTGGGGTCCAGCAGACATCCGAGATTGAGGAGGTTCCCCAGGAGCCGGTTCAGTCTACGGATGTCCAGGCATCCAGCTCAGCATCCTCCGGAGATACAGACGAGACGCCACTATGCAGGCGGGGTCGGGGGTTTAGGAAGAAGAAGGCGAGGACGGTGTTTAGTCCAGAGCCGTAGATTGTTAGATGTTTTGTTAGATTGGTAGATTCTTATTTGGAGTATTGGTAGATGTTTTGTCAGATACTTATTTATTTCGTTGATTAGTTTCTTGTTTGTTTGATTTTGTTGTTATTTATTTATTTTGTTGATTTTATTATCTCAGAGTATACAAAAGAATTTCAAAGAAACCACATATCTAAAATATCTAAAATATTTCAAACGAACGACCAAAAATACAATACGACCAAAAATCAATTTAAACTACATTCGAAACTAAATAACACTTAACATATATACAATTTCGTATTTCTAAAATAAAAAATAAAGGGACCGCTCCGGCATTATGCGGCCCCTGGGTCCGCTTCGGCATTGTGCGGACCCATATGGGGGTCCGCTCCGGCATTCTGCGGTACCCCCCATATGGGTCCGCTCCGGCATTCTGCGGCCGTGTTAAATTTGGAATTGACCGAAAACGATGGTTAATTTATTAATGAATTTTATTAAAATGTTAAAAATAAAAATTTCGGTATGGTTCCATTAGGAAAAGTCAATTTCGCCAAAAAAGGTGCACATGCCATTTTTGAAGCACGAACTATGTTAGTTTAACCTTCATAAAATAATATTTACAAAAAACTATGGTAGTTTAACACGTGCGTTGTAACTTTAATTCATCAATTCAAAGTACTTGGCATGATCTCAATTAATTAATAAATAATTTTAAAATATAAATTATGACATAAATAAACGTTTTCAAACAATGAGGTGCATTAACATTATTCAATAAATCTGTTATATTCTTTGCATGTGAAGCACCACAAACACACAATTTTGCAAATTATGAAGTTTGATTTTTGAAAAGACATTTTCCTTTACATTTTAATTTAAAACGGGAAGAATGACTTGATGTGAATGAAAATTAATTTCAGTGATCCAAATTAAACAAATAGAAAGTAAAGTTGGACCCCTCGTAAAATTTACTAATTTTTTTTTGCCTCTTAAGAATTTTAATTGCATAAAATAACGCGAATAAAAGAGGGAAAAAAACACAGATAATGTTTTGTAGTCTTGGGATAAACCTTGTAAATTGTAAATTTTAGGGGGAAAGAAAAGCCTTTCAAGCAAAAAAATATATATATATTTGTAGAGTGAGGCTACGGTACTATGCATAGCACGGTTGGGTCCGTGCTACGGCTCAATATTTGAATTTTCAAAATTCTAACGGTCGATCCGAACCGTTCAACGTGATTATAAAATGAACATGTACTTGCAAACCAAATTTTACATTTTTTCGAATTATTTTACTATTTTTTAGATAAGTAGAAAATCACTTGATCTGAAAATTCTGGACCATTCAAAAATAGTAATTTTCTACCTATCTAAAAAAATAGTAAAAAAAAAATTAAATAAAATGTAACATTTGGTTTGCAAGTACATATTCATTTTATAATCATGTTGAACGGTTTGGATTAACCGTTAGAATTTTGAAAACTCAAATATTGAGCCGTAGCACGGACCCAATCCGTGCTATGCATAGTACCGTAGCCTCACTCTATATTTGTATGTCTTCCTTAGTTGTCACTGGTTCTCATAATTTTATAAACATGAATTCTAATTTAGTTTTGTACATAATCATTATTGTTTATTTCTTTTACTTTAAACAACGCGCAATTGAAACGCTGTAAATATGCCTTTTTCTTTCAAAAGCTTCTTCTTTTTGAAAATATTTTCTTTCAAGAGTTTAAATTTGCTTTTTCGCGTGATGAGCACTTAAGCTTGCCGTCTCTCTCTCTTTTTTTTTTCTAATGCAAAGCATGCCCTATTTTTTCTATCAATTTTTAACACAAAGGAACCCATTTGTAGCGTCCTTAGTAGTCTATAAATAGGACCATGTGGAGTCAATAACATGTACAGTGCAATTCACATGGCAAGATTGCATCGATAACCTCTGCAATTCTGTGAACTTCAGAACAGAATCATATAATGCATGACAACTTCATTTTTGATTAATTTTTTATTTATTCTTGAATACTTCTTCAATTTTCTATTTACTTTAAAATCTTTATTATATTATATAAATTCTTTAACTATGTTTATTTTGTTTCTATTTACCCATAAATTTTATTATCCATTGTCAAAATTTATTTTTTCCAACTACATCATTGTTCTTTTTTAAAATTTGTTTAGATTGTAGTCCTCTCTTATCTCTCTTTCTCAACTGAAGGCCTGAAATTACTAAGCACATCACAATTTCTACCAGTGCGACCTTGCATTGATTTGAGTATCATTACAGTATAGAGCAATAACATCATTTTTCCTAAGTGAACCGTCCCATATTAGAGAAAGATAATATTTCCTAAGTAAGCCAATTAGAAAAGTGGAAAAGGAGGATTCACCTCTTGTCCTCGGAAATTGAATATGAAAATGTTAACTCAATTTTTTGGTGCAAAATAATGCAACATTTCTATTGATTTGATAGTTTCTATTTTAGTCACTTTTGTTTCGAAACTAAAACGTAAGCTAGCAAGAACAAAGCAAAAAAAAAACAAGGGCTCAGTGTAGTAGAGAGAGCGGAAAACAAAGGAGAGCACATGAGAGAAGAACAAGAGAGCGTAGGAAATTCACGATTAATAAAATAAAAACGAAGCATCAAAGGAAGGAAAAATGCAAGAGAGCGCGGGAAAACTAGAAAACTGATCAGATTCCATAAGTTAAAAGTAAAAGTAAAAATAAAATATGAAAAAATATTTTGATATATAATATTTTAATCAGAGATTTAACTATTGTTAATGTTAAAATGAGTAATAGATAAAAAAAGTAAAAGAGTTTTAAGAATTAAGAAATAGATTAGATAATCTAAGTATATAGGAGCATATAAAAAATATAAAAATTAGAAAAGTACGTGAAGATATAAGAAAAATTAATCCTTCATTTTTTTTTAGCATTATATGAGACCAACTGGAGAGGAGCCAGGATTGTATGTTTAGCCAATTAAGGAATTGCAGAAAGAATTGAAGGCACAGAAAGACACAGAAGAAGGTCGAGTTGGGATGGATTCAAATCTGCTGAAATCTGAGATCATCAACAACAGTAACTCTAAAATTTTGAAATTTTGAATCTAGCTATTGAACTGTTTCAAAATACATGCAATAAAAATCAACTGTTTAAATATGCATGTACAAAAAAAATTGAAAGACTGAATTCTGAATTTTAGAAATTTCAGAACTGATATTGGATTTCAGCTGATTTGAATCCAGTTGGGATTCATAGCTGACGTGCCGTTTGGGCTCCATCTACCACTAATTCTTGGGCCCCACCTCCGCCCCCAATTTTGTTTGTTCCCTTTACCAACGTTTCAATCACTGTCTCTCTCTCTCTCTCCAACCTAAAAGCCTAAACATCTGAATTAATAAAAAAAAAAGAGAACACGAAATGTTTTTTTACTTCAGGAATAGAATAACCAATAAACTCGTTCCTTAATATTCTCATGAACTTTTCATAACCTTTACGATATACATCTTTTATTTTAATAATAAATACATATCTGTAATGAACTTTTGATACACTTTAAAATATACATTCTTTGTCGTATTAATAAATACTTTTTCTATAATATTAAAACATATTCGTTTATTTTAGTTATAACATAACTATTGATGAATTGAGATCCGGTGCTCTTTAAATTTCTTCTATTTCTCTCTATCTCTCTCCTCTTTCTTTTTTGAAAAATTGGCAGCAGCTGCCAATTCTCTCTCCTCCTTTTTTGAAGAGAGAGATAGACACAAATGAAAGAGAGGGTGTTGCTATTCTTCTTAGAATAGCAGCAGAGTCGGACCCACTATTGATAGTTATCATAACATGTTTGATATCAAGATTTTTCAAACTCTTTTCTAAAATCTTTCAAATTAATTATTTAATTATTGTTCAATATACATTTGAATATTATACTAAAACATATTAAATTATTGTGTCAATATACATTTAACTTTGATAAAAAATAGTTGTGATAAAGAATTAAAGACTACATAATATATTTTTTTTAATTGTATGCCCCTCTATCCCGTCCACTGTTGTAAAATGCGGTTCATGCGGCCGCATATGCGGCCGCATATGCGTATGCGGTTGGCAACCGCATGAAAAATCAATATTCGGTTCCAATATGCGGTTCCGCATATGCGGCCGCATATTCGACCGCATATTACCGCATACCGCATACCGCATACCGCATATACCGCATACCGCATATACCGCATATTGACCGCATGTCACCGCATATCACCGCATATTGACCGCATATTGACCGCATATCACCGCATATCACCGCATATCACTGCATACTTGTTTATATATATATATCAATTCTCATTTTAAAACCCGCATATATAAGTCCGCATGAAAATCCGCATATGCGGCCGCATACCGTATATGCGGCCGAATACCGTATATGCGGCCGCATACCGTATATGCGGTATGCGGTGGCCTTCCGCATACCGCATAGAAACCGCATTTTACAACACTGATCCCGTCTAACTCAACAGCTTCGTGATACATATTTATTCAAATTAAAAAAAACACCAATGAAAAATTATTTAAATGAAATATTCGACGGCTCCGCCAATATTTTTAACATGTATAAAATATTATTTTACAATTCTTAAAAAAAAATTAAAACATTACAACGACATGAAGCAAATAATAGAGACTTGTAAGGATACGCAGCAAAATTTTCAAACATCATTTAATCCTTAATAAAACGGTGAAAAAGACCAGTCCATCTTCTCTGAGGTAACATAATATTTATGTTTCGATAAGAACCGTCAGATCATATTCCGGCCATCCATTCCGATTAGATCCTCTGATCGGACGGTTCGAATATAAAGAAAAATATGCTGTTACCTTAGTTATATGCATTGGATAAAGACCAGAGAAGAGAGAGAAACGAAAGAAAGCTGTCTCCCCTGAGGCACTGACTGTTATCTACTGGCCCACAGCTCCTCTCTTCACCTCTTCTCCTCTTCTCTCTTCACACATCCAAAATTGAAAACAAAAAAAAAAAAGGTAGAAAAAAACAATTCCTACCTCTGCTCCTCTCTCTTCTCATTCTATACAAACCCAAAACCAAAAAACCACTGCTTTAAACCCTAGAAAAGTTCCTGTAAAGTGTGAAATCTCTGGTTCCCATGGAGGAAGAACTAGAGGAAACCTCCCTCCGCCACCGCACAGCAGCATCGCGCCACCACCACCACCAGCGCCGCCGCGCCAAGAAGCCTCCTCCTCAAACGACGAACTACGATGACGTGTTTGGTGGACCCCCTAGACACGCCGTACCGTTCTCTGGCGTACCTGACGACTACGCTGAGGTGTTTGGCGGCGTCTCGGTCTCTTGCTCCATCCCGTTTCTTGATCTTCCGAAGGGGCAGATGGACGGCTGGGATTGTGCGAGTGGGGAGAATATGAATGGTGTGGAGTATGGGGAGATCTTTGGGAGATGCGACTTCTCTGATTTTGCGGTTCCATATGAGGAGCTGTTTGGAAGGGGAGAAAGTGATGAAGGAGAGATTGACATGCATTTCGCTTCTGCTAATGGAAGGTTTGGTTTCTATTTTTCTTTTTACTAATTTTGGTTGTGGGTTTTGTTTTCTGTGTAATTAAAGGAAGCTTCAATTTCACGAGGGAGGTTTTTCTTTTTTTGATTTATTTGGCTTTCAGACTTTCATAGTGGACAACTTAGCAAAGTACAAAGAAAGTTATGTAATTTAGAATTGAGTTTTGCTGACATTATGTTAAATATAAAAATTATTTGATTATTTCTTTTGAATTTAGTTTATTGAAGGAGTTAGAAAGCAGAAATCTTTTTATAATTTTCATGGAGGCACAAGAAATAAACCCAAAAAAGAGGCCAAAAAAGGAAGGTTACGAAATTAGCATTGCTAATTTATGTCTTTTGCTTAAACTCTTTTGGTGTATTATTTAATTGGCAAAGAACTTGTTGGTGAGATACTGTTTAGGTTGTAGGTCCTTTTCATTTGACTCTTGAATGCAGTTTGGACTGTACAAATGAATACTAAAATGCTGTTTTTAGTCATCACTGTTACCGAAAGTTCCTAATATGCAGCTCTTGGTTTTAGAAGTTGTAAATTGCAGTTTAAATTTTAAGGGGAAAATTTTATTTGCCAATTATTCTCCATGTTTCAAAATAAATGGCAGTTTTTAGACTGAAGATGTGCATGCATAATTTTATTGATCTTGTTTGTAATACAAATTGTCAATCTAAAGTTTCCGCTAAAGTATTTTGTTTACCAATGATCCGTATCTTTTTTATTTATAAATTATTTTCGCGCGGGAATTCCTATTCAAAAAACATGTTTTGCATTTTTACCCTTCAGATTTTGGTATTTGTATTGCATGCAGGCTGAAAATTGATTGCGTTCTCCCCCGAAATGTATATTAGAGAATCATACATTTTCTATCTGTAATCTAATTATTTACCTTGTAAAGGTCATTTGGTTGATTGATTGCCATACTCGGTAACAATATGTGCTGTCCTTAAAACACCTCGATGCAATGCGGTATACACATTTAAAATTTTCTGAAATCCAAAATTCAGGGTTTCATTAGACTTAAAATAAAACTATATGCCCATAAAGTGTTTTCGGATTTTGTTAGTGCCTTTTTCATGGAAACTTAACACCTGTAAATTGTCTAGCATATATTAATTCATCTGCCTCTTATTTTTCTTTTAAAATTTTAGGTCATCGGTCAAGGGTAGGTCGGGCCCACAGACCACAGACCCATCAGCATTTATCCAAGAGTACTCTAATGAGGATAGCATTCCATATTTGGAAGATGAAAACTTCTCTGTGGCTTCTGACGAGACCCCGAAGGAGTACAACACATCCTACAACAAGTCAAGCAGAACCCGGGCCCACGAATTGGTTCACACGACTGCATCTGTACCTCAGCCCCAAACGGGTTTTACTTTTGTCATTGAACCGAACAACCCATTACCTGAACATCTCGTTGTCAGTGAGGATACAGTTACTGACGAAAGCAGTGTGAAACCTAACCCTAAATCCTCTTTGAATAGTCAATCTATATCTAGCAAAGAACAAGTTTCTCATGGTGTTCCGTTTTTGGATGTAGCTGATGTCAATCTCCTAACCCGATCCGCAAACTTGCCACCTCCAGCCCCGAAAACTTCAATAAATGAGAGGCAGAGAATAAACACATTGCAAAAATCTGTTTCTGTTTTGAATTTCAGTACAGAAGCCGAACAGCCACCATTGACTCAGCAGGAGAAGCCAAAGACAATTTTGAAAAGTGATTCTTTGCCGCCAAATTTTGATTTCGTGCCTAATTTGAAGCTTGACAGGAGGGAGAAACCGAAATTGAAATCAAGGCCAAAGACATTTTCGAAAAGTGAGTCCCTTCCACCAGGTTTTGGGTCTGAATTGGATGCCATGAAGGAGGCAATGGAATTTGCACAGGCAAGACTAAAGACAGCCAAGGAGTTGCATGAGAAAAAGCGTGAGGGTAAAATTACTGAGTTGCCCCTGAAGAAAAAGCATGTTAAAGAAGAAAATTTGGAGAATTCCGAGGGGGAGAAGCCGAGAGTGTTGCGATCTATTAGTTTGGCCTCGAATTTCAGTAAGAGCAGAGAATTTATGAAGTTACAGGGAGGAGTTGCGGCAACTCAAGGCACTCGTGAATTGGAGAAATCTGGGAAGTGGAGATCAGATGAGGAATTTCATGAATTGACTTCAATAGATCAGCCGACAAATGAAAGAGAGAATAAAGTAGGAATGACTGGAACTGAGCCCTTGGTGGAAACAAATAGGGAATCAGTGCAAATCGATGGATTGCCATCGACTGAAGCGGGATTGACTGGAAATTATAATGCAGATATGAATGATACTGAAAACTTACAACTGGCAGGAAAAATTACAGGAGATGATGATACCGAAGCTTCAAAAGAAGATGCTAATGTCATCTTGAAGGGGGAAGATATAGAAAATACAGGAGAAGTTGAGGACGAAACCGAAGGCGGTAAGGGATACGAAATGAAAGTTGGGGTGGAAATAGAAGAAGAGGACAGAATGAAATTAGACGAGGAAACAAAAAGACAAAGGGAGAGCGAAGAACTAGAAAAAGAGAGGCTGAGAGAGAAAGAAATTGAAGAAAAAGAGGAGAAAGAAAGGGCATGTAAATTGGAAGAAGAGAAAGAGAGAGCACTTCAATTGGAAGATGAGAAAGAAAGGGCACGCAAATTGGAAGAAGAAAATGAAAGGGAATTGCAGATGGAAAAGGGGAGGGAGGAAAAAGAGAGGCGGGAACGAGAGAGAATAATGGCGGAAGAGGAAGAAAGACTAGAAAAAGAGAGGATGAAGAAATGGGAAGAAGAAGAAAGTGAAAGAGAGAGATTGGAGAAGGAAAGGGAAGAGAAGCAAAGGACGTTAGCAGAAGAGAGAGAAAGAGAAAGGAAACTAGAAGAGGATAGACAAGAAGAGAAAATGAAAGAGAAGGAGATGGTGAGAAAATTGGAGGAAGAAAAGGAAAGAGAGAGAAAATTAGAGGAGGAGATAGAAAAAGAGAGGGAGAGGGTGAGAAAGCTGGAAGAAGAGATGGAACAAGAGAGAGAAAGAGTGAAAAAACTAGAAGAAGAGAAACAAAGGGAGAGAGAGATGGCACGCAAGTTGGAGAAAGAAAAGGAAAGGGAGAGAAAATTAGAAGAGGAAATAGAAAAAGATAGACAAAGGATAAGAAAGCTTGAAGAAGAGAGAGAATGGGAGAGAGAAAGAGTTAGAGAACTTGAAGAGGAGAGAGAGCTAGAGAGGGAAAAAGTTAGAAAGCTGGAAGAAGAGAGAGAGGAAGAAAGAGAACGAGTTAGAAAACTCGAAGAAGAGAGGGAGAAGGAGAGGATAGAAAGAGAAAGGGAACGGAAAGAGAGGGAGAAGATAGAGCAAGAAAGGGAGCAGAAAGAGAGGGAGAGAATAGTGAAAGAAAGGGAGCAGAAAGAGATGGAGAAGAAGCTTGAAGAAGAGAAAGAGAAACAAAGGATGGAAAAAGAGAAGGAAGAGAGAGAAAAACTGAGAAGGATGGAAAAGGAAAGAGAAGAGAAAGAGATGGCAACGAGGCTCGAAGCTGAGACGAGACGGTTAGAGAGGGAAAGAGCAGAGGAGAAAGATAAGATGACCAAAATGCATGGGGAGAAGACAAAAGAGAGAAAAACAGAGGCCAGAAAGTCAGATGATGAGAGAGAACGTGAGAGACGTGTGAAGGAAAGAGAAAGAAAAACAGAAGGTAGAAAGTCTGACGAGGACCGAAGGAAATCTGATGAGGAGAGAGAAAGGGAGAGGGACAGGAGGGCCAGGAAGGGGAGGCAAATTGAGGAGAGAGAAAGAGAGAGGGAGGAGGAGGAGAGGAAGCGGGAGAGGGAAAAAGACAGGCTGGCGATGGAGCGGGCCACGCAGGAAAGAGCGGAGCGCATTGCAATAGAGCGCATCACTGCTGCCAGACAGAGGGCAGTGGAAAACAGAGAAAAAGAAGAGGTGAACAGCAGAGGTGGCGGTGGAGAGGGATTTGAGAAGAGGAGGCCAAAGGGGGAGGAGGAGAAGAAGGAGAGGGAGGGGGAGAGGAATGCCCGGGAAGCACGTCTAAGGGCTGAGAGGGCGGCTGTAGAGCGGGCCACGGCAGAGGCCCGAGAGAGGGCAATCGAGAAGGCCAAGGCTGATGTTGAGAAAGAGCGGGACCGCCTCGAGCGCCACAAGTCCTTTAACAGGATCTCATCTCAGGTATTGTACAGTACTAGTACCACTGGTATGCTCATATTCTGATATCATACTTGACTGGTAAAAATGTGAAAGACTAATCAGAGCAAAGAGAAAGCACTGACTTGTTTGGTTGGTTATTGTTTGAGTATCTTAATCATAGGCAGATCCAGGTGTACTTAATGGGGTTCAATATCTCCAATTTTTTTTTTTTTCTATACCATATACGATTATGCATTATTTCTGATGTTATATGGATGATTTCTTAAGAAAGTTTATGTTTGACATCAATTAAATTACGAGGATTGTTCTATCGTTGACCCCCTAATTATACTTTATACCTTTGATGTGATTATTGTATTGAACAAAACATTGGGTATGGTACCTGACCCTCATTTGCAAAATTTCTGGCTGTGTCCCTGTCAGAGATTAGGGTGTTTTGATTTTGGTTAAAGTTCAGTGAAACCTTGGTAAATCCCTGCACAGTTTGTTTATTTTTTTTATGTACTATTTGGTGTTAGTAAAAATGTTTTTTATATGCTTTTACAATGTAGGATCATGCACAAGAGGCCCATTTTAAAAGGACCCAGTCAGATAGTGCTCTCAGTCAAGGTAAATGCTTTTAACATTTAGCTTCAGTTTTGCTTTTGCTGCATTAATGTTCTTATCTTATAATAACAACAACAATAAAATGTAGGGCATGGTGAATCGGCCTTAAGACATAAAGCTAGATTGGAGAGGCAACAAAGAACTGCTGAGCGTGCTGTAAGATATGATGTTTTATTGTTCCCTACTTCGCCCTTTCCCAAGTTACGTATAATTTTTTTTCCCTTCACATTCTAATTTTTAATTATTTATTTAATTCAGGCGAAAGCACTTGCAGAGAAGAACCGACGTGACATTATGGCTCAGAGAGAGCAGTCTGAAAGAGATGTATAATCTTCTTTCTCTCTAATATAATTTGCTTTTGATAGAACTTAAAAGGGTTAGTTTTTGACATGCAACTGATTTTCTTGCTACTGTGGATACGCAGAGAATTGCTGAACACCTTGATGCAGAGGTCAAGAGATGGTCTTCAGGCAAAGAAGGCAATCTACGTGCCTTGCTCTCTACCCTCCAATATGTGAGAGATTTTTGAAACCCTTGACTTCTAATTTTTTGCTTACCTATATTTTACAGGGAGCAGGGTTCAAATGCCTCGTGTCTTTCATGCCTCAATCTTCAATTTCATAGTCCAAACAGTCGATCGGAACAGCTCAACATGATCTCCATATTATAAAGTGCTTGGAGACCAAATTTTATATTTTTTGGAAACTTTTACTATTTTTTTAGACTGGTACAAAATCACTGTTTTTCAGAAGATTCTGGACCATCCAAAAACAGTGATTTTGTACCTATCTAAAAAATAGTACAAAAATAAAAAAAATAAAAAATTTGGTCTCCAAACATTTTGATATTGATATCATGTTGAGCGGTTCGGATTGACTGTTTGGACTTTGAAAATGGAAATAAGGATGCGAGGCACAGTTTAAGCATGAAAGACATGAGGCATTTGAACCCTACTCTTTACAAGATACTTTCATAGGACACTGTATTTGATATTTATTTTTTTAACTTATGGATGTTGAAGAGTTAAACTTGATAATTGTTTGCAGATATTGGGGCAAAACAGCGGCTGGCAATCGATTCATCTTACAGAGGTTATTACAGCAGCTGATGTGAAAAAAGCATACAGAAAAGCAACGCTTTATGTGCATCCTGACAAGTTGCAACAGAGAGGTGCTTCAATTCATCAGAAGTACATATGTGAAAAAGTCTTTGATCTTCTAAAGGTATCTGTTCCTTCATTTTTAAAATATAAGCAAAATCTCATGTGCTCAGTTAGTAGCAGATTTTGTTTGCCATGCACCGTGCATGTGTTTTGGGTTGGTGGAATTGGGCGAGGGGGGGGGGGGGGTCTAATGTTTTAGTGGTTATGGCATCCTATTTATTAAAATTTTAGACACTCTTAAGTTATGAAAAATCTACAAGCACCTTAAAAGGTATCAAATTTGCAACATAGTTTGCTAAATGAGCAAGTTATGAGGGTTATGAAGGATATTTGAAGGCCTTGCTTTGGAATGCAGTTGCCTTTTCTTTTGCAAATGATTTATATGCTTAAATTAGTTTTGTTGTCACATTTCCAGGAAGCATGGAATAAGTTCAACTCGGAGGAGAGGTAGACAACCTAATTTAGGGTTTATGTAGTTGGTTCTAGGGTTTGCTTTGGGCTTTTATTACCCTAAAGCTGTTTATCTTTTAGGATTTGGTTAGTTTTTGTTATTATATTACCGATCTATCTATCAGCATTCATTTTAAAAAAAATTATGTATAAAGTTTAGTATGTCAAGCAACATGTAATGCAATGCTAAACCTAACTTATGGCTGGTTTAATAGGATGATAATCAATTTTAGTATATAGATATTACTTGTTTAATGCTATCTGTGCTTAATTTCTTCTCTACGGTGAAATTATTGCCTGTGGTGTATTGTAGTAATTTCTGTGTTTGTTCATAACAATAACCAATACTATATATACTTTGTATCCACCAATTAATGAGAGTTATCGGCAGCATGCATCTTTCTAACAACACAAAGCAAGGCCTCGACATTTTAGGAACATTGCCACTAGCGTGCAGCTGGTGGCTTATTAAAGAAATATTAACTAATAAAGAACACATCTATAACTTACTTAAAGTTTAAAGAAATATTCGCAACTCTTATTAATTCACAATAAATATAAATATGTTTCTTACCGCTATTAAATTAAATAAATTTATTTCATACAACAAGTAATGCACTCGAAGGCCCCTTTTGTAATTTCAGTTATGAAAGGATAGAAACAATAAAGTGTTACTTTCATACAAATTAAAATTACATGAAAATTTGAATATTTCCATCAGAGAAAGAACGAATAGATTTATACTACATGAATAAAAATTGGGAATTTTTTTTTTTCAAAAGAAACAAAAAGGCAAAGAACTCAGGAGTGCAGGTGTCATCTGATAAATATTAACAGACGGCCGCGATTGACCCCAAGTCATCGCTTCTGCGTATCGTCACTGTTCTTATCAAGAATTGGGGTTAGTGAGAGTCGAACTCTTGACCTTACGATCACTCATCAAGCTATGAGACCACTATACCACCGCTCCTTACGTGCCTTATAAGGAACAACATTGTTATTCATCAATGCCTTTTATGATATTAAATAAGAACATTGAAAGCACAACTGATCGGAGTTGCGAATATTAATTGGCTTATTAATTGCCACTTGCAAAGCACCTCAAATCCACCTAAAATACCCTAACAAAGACAACTTAGACAAGACACAGAATTCAAATAGAGCTTCAGACTTAAACGGATATGTTGGTTTGATAGACCCATTACGGCTTTTCTCCTTTGGTTCTTAGAGGTATCAGTTTCATCTCACGGCATGTCTGGATAGCTTGATCAAACATCTCCTCCATGGTGTGGTTGAACTTGAATCCCATGTCAAGAAGCTTTTTCGAAGAAAAATGGACCACCGGCAGATCCTCTTCTATCCCCTTAAATCTGCATTTATAGCTTACATGGTAAGTGCAACTAACTTCCTTTTGTTAGAAGTTTTTCCTTTGAAAAAATGAGGCAAAAGAAATAAAAATAAAAGTTGAACTGTTAACTCAAAGAGGAATTATCGGCGCACGAAACTGAAAATCTATTGAAAAATTGAAACCATGTAAGGGATATCTAAAGAGCTCTAACTTTTGCGGTATGTTGTATTCAGGGTAGTGTTTCTCGAGTATCATAGCGAGGTCATAAATGGTGGCATCATAAGCAGAACAAATATACCATCCCTTTGCCTCTGAGTTCTCAAATAGGAAAATGTGGGATTCACATAGATCATCTAAGTGAACAAATTGAATATTCTTCAAGATCATGTAGTGTGATTCAGTTCCTAACATAAAAACATTTTCTTAGCACATACAAAAAAAAATTAAAATGAGGCAGTAAGTTCAAGCCTAGTAAAGTACCTGTGATGAGAGTCAGTGCAGTGATCAAGCTAGGAGGCATGCCTGTCGATAGAAACGGGCCCACAACCAGAGTCGGGATTATAGTAATTAGGTCTATTCCATTCTCTTCTCCATACTTCCATGCTACCTGCTAGTGCTCGGCCATAGTTTTCGATACAAAGTACATCTGTACAACAATTCATTACATTATTGTATTTGATTTTTTTTCTCAAATTATGATATAGTGTTTTTGTTTTGGCTCCTGTTATGGTTTTGAAAGTCTGGTGCTTCAATGAAATTACTGCAATCTTCTTTATGCAAATTTGTAGTATTTATTTAGTTACCCAAAATCAGCTTTCCATAGCGATAGTCGCTCACTAGACCCGGGCAGATCAAGCAACGGCTTTGTTCTCTTCAGATTTGCTGCCAAAAGGAGTTGTCAAGTCAATTAATAATCATCCTTGTTATCAATTTATTTATCATCACATTGTACAGTTTTTTACTTATGTTTTGAATCTAACTTTTCTGAGGGGTAATTATTTCATGGTAAAATATCATCAAAAGGATTTTTCTATATTACAGTATATATGAGCAGGGACAGTGGACTAGTGGAATGCAGCATTTTGGGTATACAATCTGGTTGGGTTATATTATTTGTTTTATTCATGTATTTATTTTATGTATTTTATTGGTGAAAATGTCTATGGGTTTACCTATGTAATTATCTATATATTGCAGAGAAGAAAGGCTGAGGTAAATAAATCATCATATTAAATGTTGAGGAACCCCACCCAAGATGAACATGTGATCTGAATAAATTTTCCTGAAATTTCTAACGGCTACGGATGGGGACCATCCAGCAAATTTTTGTTTTTGTTTTGTTTGAGAAAACATTCAGCAATTCAGTTATGCTAGAATATAGAAATAAATAAGAAGGTAATAGAAATATATTTGTACTAGTCTCAACATACTAAAACCACTCGTAAATACACATGCAAGCAACAAACAGTACAGCACCACAAATCCACCTAAAACACCCAAACAAAAACATCTTACACAAGGCACCAAAATTCAATTATTGCTATAAATATAGTAACAATTTTTGGATGGAATAAAGCTTCAGACTGAGACGGATGTTGGTTCGATAGACCCAATACGGCTTTGCTCCTTTGGCTCCTCTTTGGTACTTAGAGGTATCAGTTTCATCTCACGGCATTTCTGGATAGCTTGATCAAACATCTCCTCCATGGTGTATTTGAACTTGAATCCCATGTCTAGAAGCTTTTTCGAAGAAAATTGGACGGTCGGCAGATCCTCTTCATTCCATTTGAACCTAAATTTGTAGTTTACATGGTTAGTGCTACTAAAAGTTTGCTTTTGTTAGAAATTTTCCTTTGAAAAACTGAGGCAAAAGAAATAAAAATAAGTGTCGAACTGTTAAATCAAAAGGAATTGTTGGTGCCCGAAACTGGATATGGTGATTATGATCTTCAATTGGTGGGAATTGAAAAATCAATTGAACAATTGATCAACCATGTAAGGGACACAATTGAAACCATGCGAGGGAATCTAAAGAGCACTAACTTTTGCGGTATGTCGTATTCAGGGTAGCGATTCTGGAGCATCCTTGCGAGGTCATAAATGGTGGTATCATGCGAAGAACAAATGTACCGTCCCTTTGCCTCCGGGTTCTCAAATAGGAAAATGTGGGATTCACATAGATCATCCAAGTGAACAAATTGAATATTCTTCAAGATCGTGTAGTGCGATTCAGTTCCTAACATAAAAACATTTTCTTAGCACATACAAATTTTTTTTATAATAAGGCAGTAATTTCAAGTGCAGTGAGTACCTGTGATGAGAGCCAGTGAAGTGATCAAGCTAGGAGGCATGCCTGTCGACAAAAACGGGCCCACAACCAGTGTCGGGATTATAGTAATTAGGTCTATTCCATTCTCTTCTGCATACTTCCATGCTGCCTGTTCGGCCAGAGTTTTCGATACAAAGTACATCTGTATAACAATTCATTACATTACTGTATTTGATTTTTTTCTCAAATTCTGATATATTGTTTTTTTGTTTTAGCTCCAGTTATGTTTCTTAAAGTCTGGTGTTTAAATGAAATTAATTAATGCAACCTGCTATATATATATATATATATGTAAATTATAGTCTTCATTTACTTATCCAATATGAGATATTGACTTCGTTGAAATGATTGTTTGAAGATTAAGCGCCGATAAATGTAAATATAAAATGAATTCGACTTGCTCAAACGAAAAAGAAAAAGTATAAAATGCCATACCCAGCCAGTCATTTTGACCCTTCTGCAGAAGTCAATGTTGCTCCAGCATGTCTCGTCATACGCAGGCTTCATATGCTCTTCTACGTTTACGGTACCAGCAGAGGATGTGAACACCACACGCTTGACGGTACCGGCTTCCTTACATGACTTCAAAATCCCAACCATTCCTTCTATTGTTGGTTTTATCACTTCATTCTGCATAGAGACAATATTTTTTTTTATGAGAAAGTGGAATTGACAGTAGGTAACTCAAAATGCAAAAGTCATAAAATGGAAGTTACATACTGTGCTATGTACAAGTATAACAACTTGTACACAATACATCAGTATTTTGTTCAGAGCACACAAGGGTATTTGGTGAACTGAAATATTCAAGTGAGGATATCATTAGTTTATCAGGAACTAGCAACAACTTATTTATTACCACGGTTCTTTCTTCTTTTCAAGTTATGTTATTGTTAATTTTACGAACGATAAATAGAATCATAATTTACCTCAGGGTCTTTGGATTCAAAATCCATAGGGGTGGCGACATGGAAAACACCGGTGCATCCCTTTATGACCTCATCATAGCTTTCGGGCTCACTGACATCAGCTTTCCATAGCGACAGCCGCTCACTAGACCCGGGGAGATCAAGCAACGACTTCGTTCTCTTCTGATTTGCTGCCAAAAGGAGTAGTCAATTAGTTACCAAATTATTATTATTTATTATCACAATTGTACAGCATTTCCACAAGTTTTGGTTATAACTTTTCTAAGGGGGGATTACTTCATGGTAGAAAATCATCAAAAGGTTTTTTTCTTTTTACATTATATGCAGGGACAGTTGACTAGTGAAATGCATCATTTTGGGAACAATTTGGTATATTTTAGTTTGTAGAATCCCAAAGCTGGTCTACTCTCGATTTCAAAATTAATTAGTTGTGTTATTTTATTTTCTGTATTTAATAATTTATTTATTTATTTTATTGGTGAAGATGTCTATAGGTTTGCTCATGTTATTTTCTATTGACAGAGAAGGAAGGCTGAGATAAATAATCAGAGAAGAGAAGAACATGAGATCTGGATTTCCTGAATTTTCCCTCATATATAAATGTGTTCAGCTTGTTAACGCGTTTATACATGCGATTTTAAAGAGCCTAAAGAACATATAAGCGTGATAACAAATCAACTTGGTTGAATATTTTATGTATTTATTTTTGAACTTTTTGAAATACTACTGTAAAAGTATTACCACACAGGAATAAATTTGTTATCACCTTTTCAAATAAACAAAAGAAACAAGAAGTGACACCCCAAAATGAATAATTATTACCAAATTACCAGTAATGTAAACTATATTTGAAGATATTGTTCTTAGCTTGTATATCATCAGTAGCTAGATAGTAATAAAAACTAGCTAGGGTTTAAATGCTTACATGGATCTCTAACAGTAGCTCTAACAGTGTATCCAGCCTGGAGAAGTTTCATGACAAGCCATGTACCGATAAAACCGGATGCTCCAGTTACAACCACTGGCCCCTTCATACCGCTCATTTCCTTCATCTCTCTTATCTTTTTTTATTTTGTTTCTCTCTCTGTTTCTCTCTTTCAAGCTTGGCTCACTAGAGTGCTGGGTCTTTCCTTTCAATTATATATAGCACACCAAAGAGGTGGTAGCTAGCTAACATTCAGCGAGTGTGTAAAGCAATCCACTTTTTTAAATTATTTGATTGGTTTCAAAGCAATTGAAGATGCTTTCTCTCCATTTATTACAGTAATGGAGAAAACCATTTGAATAATATTACCCCCTTTATTTCTACCATTGGTCCTTTCTCTTTTGGACCCAACCTGAATAAAAATATTAGAATATAATAAACTTTAAACTATCTATTATCCCCTTTATTTCTATTATTGTTCATTTTCTATTTGTTTTCACAGTGCAGTTATCAGGACTCATAAGTAGGGATATGTCAATTTGTATGGATAACTGGAGAGGATTGGAAGCACTGGATGCAAACGGATTTTTTGTTGTTGTTGTTATTAATTGTAGTATATGAGAGAGAAGAACAGCTTGGGTCCGATGTCCATCGGATTCAAATTTGGATCCGATGAATTTAGGGACCGTCCGATTCATTTTAAAATTTGTGCGTACGAATTTTAAAGTAGATGCAAAAATTGTGGGCGCGAATCTTAAAACAAATCGGACGGTCATCGAACCCATCAAACTCACTTTGAGTCCGATGGACATCGGACCCAAATTGGTTTCATGAGAGAGACACACACTCAGCATGAGAAGAGCCTGGTGTTCTGAAATTTAGGTGAATAGTGAGTTAGGTGGGGGTGTGTTACATACTTGCATACTTACATGTCTCAACTTCACTTTGAATTAATTGCTTACAAAAATGAAATGTGTGCGTTGTTTGGTGCAAAACAAAAAATTAATTGGACATTTGTTATTTAGACTCAATCTAATTAATTATAAATATATAAAAAAATATTTTAATCATGTATCATTTATATTTTATTTGTACGTATGATTTCGACTAATTTTTTTTATCTATATTGATCAGACGATTCATATATTCTCATATGTTTTCTTCTTATTTAAGAGATGTGTTTAATGTGTCTGAAGCGTAAAATGCAACTACTTATTGCATTATGTATATGAATATAATTAGAAATTTTAAAAAACTATTATTGGTATCTAGAATTTATCAATGCAAGTTTTTTTATTTGTACAAGTTACTTATTTCCATATTTGAACTGTTTCTCAAAATATAATTTTCTTTTTAAAACGTAGTCTATATATATGAAAGCTAATAAGGTCATAATGTTTTCAATCTCTTTATGAAACTTTAGATCTACATTGATTCATTATTTTTATACTATTTTTTTAATTTTTGAATGATGACTCTGTTTGTAAAAAGAAATAGAAATTGTAGCATATGAAATGAATTCATCTTTGAAAAACTTCCAAAATAGATATATTTTTAAAAATATGAAACTTAGTTTGATTTAAATATCTAGGTTACAATGATGAGTGACTTGGATCAATCGTTCAAATATAAAAAAAAATAAGAATTTTATTTGTTTAGATTTGAGTCGTAGTAAAAATAATTTTGCAAAAATTCTAACAGAATTATTGAAAAAGAGTCCGTTTTCATATTGACACCATACCCGTTTATATTAACACAACATCTTTGAAAAAAATTAAATTTCGGACAATTTTAACTTTCTTTAAATGTCTTTCTAACTACCATAATTGTTCATAATGTAATTAACCATAATTTGTTCATAATGTAATTAATATAGTTATCATTTATTAATTATTTGATTTCCATAATTGGTAGATACTCTTCTTCTTTTTATTTTATTCTGCATTGATGTAATTTAAAGTTTGAAAATTGTGATATGATATGAATTTGCTTTTTACTGATTTAACTTGTTGTATATATTGTTCAAAGTTTGATTTCAATCATCACGATTTTCAAAACGGCATATTGAATTCAAGTTTGAAGCAAACAAGGTACGTATTTAATTTTTTTATATAAATTTAAAAAGTTTTGATCTCTTATGATACACCCGCTTTAATATGTAAAATTTTATTGCTTAATTTTAGAATTTTTTCTCTTAATTTTTATATGTATAATCTATATGTTTATTTTAATTAAAATTGCTAGGAATTTTTTTATTGATGTTTTATAATTAATTTATATTTGTTAATTGAATAGTTGGATCAATCTCCTAATCAAATTAATGAACTATCATTAACTTGGATGGACATTTTTCCAATATGATATTAAGAATTTCTAGAATATTTTATCACTTTTAGTTTAATGCATACAATTTATTAATTTACCAAATCTTTAATTTTTTATTGTAGTGTTATGTTTTACTTTTATTTTATTTTTTTAATCATAAGTTGAATTTCAAAATTATTCATGATAATTTGCATTAGTCTTTTTATATAACCATGCCATTTTTTTAGTGATTTAATTTGTAAAAAAAAAGATAAAATGTTAATTGACAAAACAATTTATACACAGTAGATTGTTAATAAAATTGTGATGTTAGATAATAAAATCTATCAATATATATAATATTGATATATTTTAATAATATAATAAAATATTACTGTTGTAATTCTCTTAAAAAAAATTATTTCATAAATACTTATTTCATGAATCTAACTTTTAAGAAAAAATATCAGATAATAATATGAGAGAAACAAATTTTAAACGAATAACATAGTTTATAAAACATTACTTTTAAGGAATTTTTTTGTGGTATTATATGAGAGAGAATTAATTTTAAAGAAAATACTGAATGAAGAGTGAAATTGTGTATATATTAAAATATTTAGATGTTGTGTTAATAAAATATTTAGATGAGGTTGCGTTCGAACTATTTCTTCAATCTTCCTTCTATTTCTTTTTTTTAACTTATTCTTAATTTGTCTTTTCACTCATATCTCTCTATCAAACATAACAATTAATAAACTTTCTTATGATGGCCAATGCACACCAAAGAAAATTGTCAGAAGGTAGGTTGCATGCATTTTTAAGGGAAAAGTACCTTGTTGAAAGGAAAAACCTTCAAAACTGGTTCTCATTAGATTGTGTGTGTGTTTTGTGTTGACATTGACAAAGACTTTTCCGGTGGTTAAGTTTCTGTCAATATATAATTATTATTTTGTTTTGTAATTACAAAAGAGTTTTTAGCCTAACTTTTATGTATATTAATTAGTATGCATTTTAATTACTTTTTTTTTAACAATATAGAATAGTGATAATAATTATCTTCATATGTTTCTGCTCTCTCTATACCACACATAATCTAAATAAATAAACTTCGCCTTTAAAATTAAATCTCAATATAACGTGTTTTATGTCTTTGTATCGGCAAAGACTTGTCCAGTAGTTTAAGTTTTGAGTGAGGTAATGGTACTTTGCAAAGTGCGGATCGGTCTGTACTATGAATTTATATTTTTTCTTTTTAAAATTTAAATAGTTGATTTGAACCATTCAACATTATCATTATATAAAAAAATATAATGTAAAGTTGGACGATCCAGAATCCGACCCAATCAGACATGTGACTTGACAATTCTCTAAAATCAAGATGGACCCATCCTGACTCGATCGAATCTTACTCAACCAGTCCAAAATCCAGACATGATCTAAAACTGAACGACCCAACCCAACTCGACACGCCCCATGACCCAATATTTCTCGGAAGTCAACTGATTCGACTCGACCCGGATCAGCCAGACTCGAACCCGACCCCACCCTCCAAATTGCCGCCTCTATCTAATGTACATTTCAACATATATTGAACAATACAATTATAACGATTAGCAGTACATTTTGACCACAGGTAAATTAATAGTACATCTGCCACCGTTCAAAACAAGTACTATATATGTGCAATTTTCCTTAACCCCAAATATTGGTGATAGCAAGCATTAATTGATTTTCCTTTTTTTTTTTTTTTGGATGCATGAGATGAGGTTCGAATTCTCAAATTAGCCCACCACTTGATTTGAAATACACATCGAGCACATGAGAAGCATGGCCTGTTAAGAATCTCAAAAAGAGAAACATGGCCTGTTACCACCAATGCTAAGTGGCCCATACAACTCTAATACATCCGGACCCGTAACCCGGAACCTCTGGATTGCAACTATAATACGCCCAAGGATATATTATTAACAGTTGACAGCATGGTTCATAACATATATTATTAACATCCTAAAGGTCATATAAAAATAAAAAAACATTCTACAGGATGCACAACCGCACCAAATTTACAGCTATCGGCTTATTATTATTATCACAACACAGGATTATAACTAATTAACAGCATGTCTCACTACCTTTATATCACTGTTCCATTCTTTATGGTAGCATTCTTTGCTACCACTGTGATACCCGACCGGATGTAGAAGCCCTCTTGAGGCCGATCAGCTTCTTGCACACCCTATTAAAAATAAATTTTTGAGTAATGCTGAGTAAGGTTTCCAAAAATTATTTAAAAAATTGCAGCTGGAAATTTTCATTTTGTGTGCTGTGATCAGTTCAATACCTCTTTGTTGCTAATTATGACATCCCTTCCAATCCTAGCATTCATGTCAATAATGCAGTTCCTGAGGCAAAATACAACAAATATTATCACTTAGCACCCCAAAAATATCAATTCATCAAAGGGATATCAGTTCTTTTTCCCTTCTCGAAAGGAACACCGGTACATAGTGCAGTAAATCCTAAAAAATAGTTCATAACAACTAGGCCAGTTTAGATTAAAATAAATAACTTAAAAGTATATTGCTCACTTTATTTTTGTATTTCTTCCAACACCCACTGGAACTTTCCCTTCAGAAAGTAAAGCCGACATTTCTTCTTCGGTTTCATAGAAGTCCGCTCCCATCATAAGAGTATCCTGAGTATTAACAAAACAAAAATTAAACTTAAATTTTTACACAAAAGAAAAAATCAGAGTTAAGACTTTTATTGGAGAAATGAGTGTTATACTTTTACACAAAGGAAAAATAATAATTCTAGTAAAACAATTAAGATACCAAGCACAAACTTTTTCACAATCTAGTAAATTGTCCTATCAACAGAAATGAAATTACAGGTCGAAAGATCAGTATGACCAAAGTGAATATAGTAACAAAATGGAAACCAAATTTAATTGCCTTTCGTAGGATCCATAGTTCCATACTGACCCTTTGGTTGAATAGTTCTTCCCAACATTTTGATATAAATCTGAATGCATCAGGTTAAGAAAAAATGTTATGCTATGCTTGAATTGAGTTGTGCACCTTGAGTTCACATCCTACATCAAGTCGTGACCGCACACCAACAATAGAGTGCTCGACAGTGCATTCATGCAGGAAGCAACCATGAGACAATATAGTGTCCTTAATCTGGAGATGTTCAAATATTTTTAGATTTAAATTACTAACATTAATAATAGTAACTAGTATATAAGACGGTAGCAAGAGAGAAAAAGAATAAAAGACATTGTCAGAACTTAAAATGATCAAACCAAAGCACAGCACAACCTGGATCAAGTGATATAATAAGGTACAGCGGACAAAGAAAGCGTGTTTGAGTTAATTATAAAGCATAGTGGGACTATTTCGTGCATATGCCTTTGGGACTGACTGAAATCATTGCAAAAGTATCACAGTATTATACTCGCAGTAAATTCAAGAACAAGACTCATATTTAATTTTTATAAATGATATATATTAGTAAATAACAGTAAAATAAAAAAAACCTAAGAAAGTTATTAAGTGTACTCAGGCAATTAATTAACAAAAGATGAGTAGAATGTAATGCATCAAAAAATGCAGGGTAATTAAAAAAGAGTATAACAGACCAATATACATCAAGAAAAAGAAATACTGCGAGTATAGCAAAATAGTTTCTTGTAATTGAGAGTATTCATATATTATTATATTAACCAAAAATAATACTATAATAATGTCTACCTGACAGTTATCCATTTTTGTTGGAGGGAGGTACCTAGGAGATGTGAAGAAAGGATTTTTTGAGTCATGGAACTCAAACTTCGGATACTGCATAAAGAGGAAGAAAAACAAATAAATGAATAAATACACTTCACTCTTGCAAAATTTAACTATTTAGCTCCCTAAGCTTGTCTCTGATCGAGATACCTTATCAAAAAGGGTGATACTATATTCCAACTTCCACCCAAATAAAGAAAATGATTTTATGAAATTAATAAAAGGAATCACTAATGTGGTTTATGTAACTAACCTCGCTTGTGAGTGCCAAATTCGCCTCGAAAAAGGACTTGATTGTCCCTATGTCCTCCCAATAGCCATCAAAAATGTAAGACTGTCAAATCAAACCATTTATTTAGTTTCTCAAATTAATGTATGGGCATTTATATATGTTGTATAATGTAATTTAATTGGCATACCTGGACTTGGTACTCTGTCACAGCCGAAGGAAGGATTTCTGAACCGAAGTCATTCGATGATGCATATTTTGACCTAGGATGATAAACAGGGAGGGGGGGTGGGGGGGTGGGGGCCAATAATAAGCACCGGATTATCTTAAACAGTGTAAGGAGAGGAAAGACAAGACCTTTTTTCAAAACATTATACTTGCTTTGCTGTGATGTATTGAAACACTAGACACAATATCAATAAAAAATTATAGTTCTGGGTATTTGTCATTTTAAAATTCAAGATGGAATGTTTCATGCAAGAATGGGGTATCATGCTTATGACAGTTGACTCTATTTATTTGTTTTGAAGGTAAATTTTACCTTAGATGGTACAAAATAATATTAAAATATAGGCACAATGGTACATTAACTTTCTAAGTTTTCATGGCAGGCACTTTCTTCTTGGGATATCATCTCTATCATGCTCACTATCCTAAACAAACATTAAGCAAAAAAATCAACAAATAGAAAATTAATAGAAAAATTACCTCAGAAGGTTAAATAGAACTTGTCGGTTAAAGACATAAACTCCCATTGAGGCAATGTAAGGGTGATCCCGAGCAAGCCTCACCGACCCATTCTCTACTCTCTGAAATTAGAAACAAATATTAGGTCGCAGAAATGGTAACCCTACGGAAATTACCAATCAATTGAATTTAGTAGAGATCATGAGAGGTAGGCTGTTAAAATCTTAGAAAGTTCTTGCTGAACTTCCCTTTAATCAAACTAAAAAAAAAAAAATACAAGTCTAAATGGTACCATACTGGTACCAATTTCCTTGGTAAGATCTGATTGACAAGTAATGTAGATTAGTAGGAAGAAAATTACAAACCATGTCCTCCAAATCAGGGCCTCTTGGTTTTTCAGTGAATTGAGTAATGCGGCCTGACTTTCCGAGCTTCACTAATCCAAAATCAGATGCGCGGCTTTTTTTTTTAAATACAAAAAATAAGGAATTAAAAAAAATATATCATTCTGGAGTTGTTACTTCGTAAGTATTAAATGTAAGGTGTACTACAGTCAGAACTCAGAGCTATTCCTACTAAACAAATAAAAAAGATTAGAGCAATATTAAATATTACTTTGAGATTCGTGCAATTAATATTTGAAACAAGGTTATCTGCATTCACCCACAGAAGTAAGTTAAATAAAACAAAGAAAAGCAAAACCAGACATTAAGAACATACCTGTCATCAACAGGGGCACATGCGACTGATATATCCGCACCAGTATCCATATGGTGCTGCATGTCAGTACAAATTTCTTTCATTAATAAAGCAGAGAGAATATCATATATCCTCCACAAATCATGATTTTCAGAAGCACCAAGCAAATAAAGTATTGAAATTTTACAACTGAACTTAGAAATCCTCCAAGTAATTGTCTTCAATAGAATGAAACTTGTCATAAGCTAACGAATTTATAATATTGAATAAAAAATAACATGATACAGCTAATACCTGGATAAGTTTCATGTAATCCATTCGATATAATTGATCACCAGACAGAATTAAAAAATTCTGAACATCCTTCATCTTTTGGTCCTGAAAAATTCCATAAAGAAGTTTAATTAGAAAGAACATGAACCTAAACATGCATGTATTGGAAAAATAAAAATATAATTAATTGCATTTTTTATTATTTTAAGATTACTTCAAACATCCAGATGAACTGCCTCACGGCATCGGCTGTACCCCGAAACCAGGTCATTCCTTTCTCACCAGATGTTTGCGTAGCAGCAAGCACCTGATTATATTATTCAAATTATTATTTTGAAGTATAATAAAATTGTTTTTTTTAATGAAAATAAAAGAAAATACAGTACCTCTACAAAACCATCACTTAAATTCACGCCCTTTCCAAGGTTATACGTCCTGGTAATGTGCCTATTTAGGGATGCAGAATTGAACTGGGTCATGATAAATATCTTATTTACACCACTATTGAAGCAATTGCTCATAGGTATATCAACAAGGCGATAACATCCTCCAAGTGGCACCTACATCATAAAGAAAATAAACAAAATAAAAAAGCTACAGTGCTCATGAATGGGTCTTAAAATGTATAAAAAAGGGTACCAATCAATACAGTTTTAGTATTAGATGAGTCATCCCTGATTTCAAAATTGACTGGCACAATTATCTGAATCAGGGATAACTATCTTACCAGAAAGACTAATGCATTAATACTTCTTACCAAATTTTTGGAGCACAAAAAAAAAACAATTTAAATCAATGCTAATACTGCTATAATACAATGGTAGGAGAATTAGTTTGTACGTACAGCTGGCGTAGCCCTCGTGCTGGTGAGAGGGAAGAGGTGAGCTCCAGTTCCGCCACCTAATATGATAGCCGCTACATCTTTTGGATCGGCCTTCGTTTCAAGTTTTGGTGGAGTGAAGTACTGCATTATTTTTTGTACTATTAGTAATTGTTTGCCTAAAGTAAAGAAACACTAAAAATTTGTTATATATTCTTTTCTTTTCGATTAAGTACTCAAGATTTGTGTATTTAAATCATTCAAAGCACTTTGATTTCTTTTCAGTGATAGAAATAGAGTAGTGAGTTAAAAATATAGAAAGCACTGCATGGAGCCACTAAAAAGTTAAGTCCTATTAAACATGGAAAAAATTCAAATTTACATTATGAGCCTCAACCATATCACATATTATGAACACCAAATAAACACATAAAACCTAAACATGACAAACAAAACAATGGACAGTTAAAGCCACACACCATATGTGTGGCCTGACAAGTACGGCCTACCAAAGTAACACACACTCGAACCCATCCATTTATATGACGACAAAGAAGTTATAATTAAAGACAGCTAATTTCTGTAGAAAGAACCCAAGGCCCTGTTTGGTACAGGCATAAGAGTTATCCCTTATTCCCAGAAAACCAAAAGTTATCCCCATACCAAACAGGAAATAAAGAGAAAAATATTTTGCTATCATCACGCTAATGATACATGTATAACCACTTTCTAACAAAGGTATGAAAATGTGTCGAACCAAAGGATAGAGACGTTGTAGCTGACAGCCTGGCCTTATTCTTTCATGTTAATACGTTACTGAAATTTACATATTTTGACAATACTGAAGAATTAAAGATCGCAATTTCAGATTTTCATACCAATCACCAATTCAAAAGGTGACAACACAAATGGTTACTTGATTAGGAGTAACAATTTTAAGCTGGCCCCATGACACTGGACCCGGTAAGTTGTTTCGACTATCCCTGACCCAACACAACCTGGACATATTAATTAATTAATTAATATCTTATATTTTACATAGTTAAAATGTATTTTCCAATTGAATTACAATTAATAATAGAGGAGGGTTCAAATGCCTCCATTTTTCATGCCTCCACCATGCCTCTATTTTTAAAAACTTTCATAACTCAAAATTTAAAACTTAAAAGTCAAAATAAAACCGTTGGATATGATCTTCATCATTTTATCTCTGTCTTCATAAAAAATTATAACATTTTGATTTTGTTTTTATGTGAATCAATAAGTTGAAAATTCAACGTCTAAAAATTATCCACATTAGTACGTTTTTTACAAACTCTTGATGATAACCAAAAAAAATTGAAATGTCATAATTTTTTACACGTGCATAGATAAAATGATGTAGATCATATCCAACGGTTTTATTTTGACTTTTAAGTTTTGAATTTTCAGTTATTAAAGTTTTTAAAATGGAGACATGGTGGAGGCATGAAAAATGGAGGCATTGAACCCTCCTCTTAATAATAATATATGAAGATAGACTTCTTAGTAAACTATACTAGATGCTTCCCCTGTGAAACTTCCAACTATGTGATTGAGTATTGAGTAATTCAAGTCAAGCTAACATTAAATAGTGCCCTCTCCTTTTCAAGAAAAAACTGAGACCCACACCAGGATCTTTTCAGAAATTGTTAAAAAAACAAGCAAAAAAACAACTTTGTAAGGTGCATACGTGCCCAGTACAATTAAGTTACATGGGGACATTGGAGAGAAGGAAAAGAAAAAGGCTGTGGAGTGAATAGTTCCAATCAAAATATTAAAGATGCAGCAACCCACTACACAAATTGCTACACCATGGACAATGCTTATGACTGGGATCATAGTAACAAGTTTCTCAAATATATTTGTACTATTTTTGTTGTTCACCTTTCCCAACAAATTTACAAATCACATAATCACATCCGTATTATTTCCAAATTATTTGCAAGTTTCACGAATATTATTACCCAAATTTTCACAAAATTTATGATTTGTTTCGTTTGCTTCCTAAAATTTCCAATATTTTAGAATAATTTTTGCATTTCTTAGTGCAAAATTATACCCATACATAATGAATCACAAATTTTAGACCTGACAAAATTATTCCAGAATTTCAAATTTGTATTACAACTGGGATTAAAAGCATAGAACTATCTATCTATAGTATGTAGTTATGTACCACCTTTTCTATTATGCTATCATAAAATAATTAATTGATTAAACTAAGTTCACATCAAGTTCAAGTAAAAGTAAAATGTAAAATTAAATTTACCATAGTCTGGGTCCCTAAACTGGAAGTAACGACAAAAGAGGCTGCTCCAGACCCCCGTCTTTTCACATCCCACCTCAGACTCGTCTTCTTCAAACCCATGTCCAATTTGGTAATTTCCCCAGCCCCAATTCGAGAAGCAGCTCCATTTTTGCTCACTCCAGTCGCTACTCCATTTTTACTCGCTACGGTTGCATATGCATTGGCTCTCAGAGTAAGCGCACCACTGAATTCCATCTTAACGGAGAAGAAGAAGACCTATATGCAAACAAAAAGAAAAGGAAAAAAAAAAAACAGAGGATTGCTTAGTTAGATATTGTAAAAACAAGATCACAAAATTACCTACTTAATCAACATTGGGAATTTATAAAGAGCTGCTCAACCAGTGTTTTTTGAGAAATTTAGTCACGATCTTTACAAAACTTTGAAACATCCCTTCGAATTTGAGGCACAATCTCTTTTTAGTCAGCCAAGCAAATTTGTACTAATAGCACCCAAAAAAAATTTACATGAGATAGAGAGAAGCTCGGATCTCAAAAAAAAAAAAAAAAAATCTACGAGACGATGTTGTGTTTAATTAAAGGAACATTCCGATCTTTAAAAGAGTTAAAGGCTTCTTTATTCCTCGGAGAAACAAAGAAAAGCTATAAGATCAAAGAGCAAATGCGAGATACTTATATGAACAAAAAAAAAAGAAGTTCCATGAGATCATATCACAAGACCATATCAGAGTGCATACTCGGTACTGAAGAGAAGGTTGATGAGGTGATGAAACAGAGATCGAAAATTGTAGATCTCGAGAGACGTGCTTGTGAGTTCGTAAGATTGAGAGAGAGTTGTTAAATGTTGATCACTTTTTTCAAGGGTTTTGATGGGTTTTTAGAGGAGTTCACTTGGAAGTTTGGAGAAGAGAGAGAGAGAGAGAGAGTGATAATTGCTCTCTGTATCTCGCGCGGTTTATTAATAGATGGGAACAGGTGTTTCCTCCATTATTTTTAAATGGAGATCTTGGTTTATTAAAAGACGGGGACAGATTTTCCCTCCATTCCTTTTGAAATGGAGACTATTCCACTATACTGTCCATGGTTAATAAAAAAAACCATGTTCATTGGATGGACTCATGGACGGACCAAATATCATGAAGCGATTAACTGGATTGTATATGGATGATATTTTTGTGGAAACCAAAAGTATGAGTTTATAAATTACATTGTAATAATTACTTTCTTTTATTATTTTATGAGAGTTATAAATATAAATCCTATATAAATAGAATGGAGATCAATTTTATTGTCCCTAAAATTTTTTTGTATAAATCTTTATTTTATATTGCATATTTTGTAAAAATAAGAGCTAAGGTATTTGACAAGTTAGGTAGACTTAAATTTTAAGCTCCGCTAAGGAAGAAGTGTTTGACAAGAGAAATTTAAGAAAGTGAGTATTTAGTTTTCTTAAAGAGACTTAATTGCTTAAGCTATGAAGAATGATAACTTATAAATGAGAGCAAACTTAAGAAAGTGGCAAAATGAGGTTTAAGAAAATAATTTTAAACTTTGCAAAGCAAGTGTTTTACAAGGTTAAAACTCTCTAGTCCCCTAAGAAGCTCTGAAGAGGGTATACCGAACACTACAAATAGTGAAGATAGAGTGTCAATAATTTTGTGTTATTATTGGATTGTATAATTCGAAAGAGTGCTAATTTGAAGAGTTTTAATCCTATAATTAATCCTAGAAAAATATTAATTAGCAAAGCAGCATTAATTAACCGAATGCTATATATTTTGGAGTTAGATAAATGTGTTTGGGTTGTTTAAAAAATGAGATCAATAGCTTCACTAATCCGGAATAATGTTTTCCTTGTTAAACCAAAAATACTCAAAAGTGAAAGAATAATATAATACTCTTATCTCATGTGAAAAGTAGTAACAATAATTATCTCTTATCTTTTCATTTTATTTATCTATTAAACAAACAAATAAAAAAACTATATTTGTAAAACTGTTTATTGTTTGAATTATGACAGCGCACACAGAAAGAAAAAAAATTAAGAGTATGTTTTGTTTTTGTATTAACAAGTTAAGCCTTATCTGATGATTAAGTTGTTGTACTTATTATTTTGTTTTAGATTACAAAAATTTTGAACCTAACTTAAATGAAATTTTATATGATATGCATTTAGTTTTATATTAAAAAAAAACAATTTATGAAGTAATGATAATATTTAGCTTCTTATATTTTCGTTGTATGATTTCTCTACCACACATAACCTAAATACATAAACTTCATCATTATCAATTTCTTTTGCAGTTTGAATGCTAGCACAAACGTGTCGTGTGGGAAAGAAAAATTATCATATTTCACGATTACATTCGATTGCACGTGTTTTGGGAAATGTTTCTTTGGAAAAAAAATAAAAAACTTTAAAACTCACCATAAGGTGTCTGTTTTTTTTATTTATACTGAGACTTATCTAGTGATTATGTTTCATCTTTATTATTTTGCTTGAAGATTACAACAAAAAAAAATTAACCGAAATTTTTTATATGCAATTCACAGTTTTATGTTAAAAGAAAGATGTGTAAAGTTGTGGAGTCAGGCGGCTATGACAACAGTCTATATAACACCAACTTCAAAACATATCGAATTGACTTTAAACAGTGAATCCAAACCGTTCAAACATATCTATTTCAATAGTTGTACATTTACATGCAAAATTTATAATTTTTTGAATTTATTTAGTATCAAGTCGAGCGGTCAAATGTGTGAGTTTTTAAGTTAATTTTAATGCATTCATTTTTTAACATTTTTTGACCGCTTGATTTGATACTAAAATAACTAGAAAATATAAATATTTTGCATGTAAACGCATCAATAATAAAGTAAATCGGTTTGAACGGTTTAGATTAGTCGTTTAAAGTCTATTCAATTAATTTTGTAATTGGTGTCATATGACACCGATGTCATACTAGCTATATTCAAAGTTGTGATAATAGTTATCTTCTTATCTTTCCATTTTATCTCTCTACCGCACATAACGTATATAAATAAACTTTATCATTGTTCTTTTACGGCTTGAATGATAGCGCAAGTGTGTCGTGTGACAAAAAAAATTGTAGTCCTATCACTGTTGGATAAATTAAAGTCAAGAGTTCGATTCTCTCTCACCACTTCATGACCTCTGCAAAGCTTTAAAAATATATATTGTATTTTACTATTTCATTCAAAGCAATTCTCATATCGTATATGTTTTGTCTTTATATCTACAAAGACTTGTCCAATAGTTAAGTTTTGGCCAATTAATATTTTGTTTCATGATTACAGAAATTTATTGAATCTAATTAACTCCTAAGGATTTTTTTTGCATTTTACTTTAATATATGTTAACATAACGACTTGTGTGGTGGTGTAATTGGTTGTTGTCATTTATTGTTTTTATTATTTCATCGTTATGGAAAAGCTCTTTAACCTATTTTATCAATTATGATGTGTTGTGTAGTCATCCTTACTATTTTAAAATTTTAATTATTATATTGAAACTTAATTGAATTTTTTTTGTAAAACATTTATATAATCATCCCTCACACAAAATAATAAACGTGTGTTTTGTAGTTTAGTGTTAGAATTTGTTGAAGAATAATTTCAGAATTTAAATTCATCATAGATTAGGAGTATATATGCAAAAGAGTAAATAGGGACAGCTGTACCAAATAGTAACTAACGAAGGTACCAACGGTAAAATTCTAACCGTTGGAGCAAATGTAATATATAGAGACATCTTTACTGTAACAAATAGAACAGAGAAAATAAGAAAAAAATTTGAACAATTCTCCTCAGCTTTGCATCTCTCAAAAATAACATAATTTCACTTTGTGGCAAGAAAAATTTGAGTTTAAATTTTACCTACCATATATTATACATTTCATGTTTAAGTAATTAAAATTTTCTAGTTCCTCCTCTCCTCTCCTGTGACTTAATTCTTATGACATAGACACATCTTTCTGTGTATTGACAAAAAGGCGTGAGGTGGTTAAGTAAATAGCATTTATTATTTTGTTTCTTTGGTTACATAAAAACTTATAAGCTAAATCCTTCAGTTTGTTAAATGTACGATTGATCTCATGATGTTAACAGAGCAACTTGTCCGATTACAAATTAGTAGTTGTCATTTAGTATTTTGCTTCATGATTAAATAAATGATTTTGAATCAAAGCCCTAATTAAACTCTTATGCCATCCACACATGTTTAATCTTTGTATTGACAAAGATACTGTGTTATGGATAATTAGCTGTCATTCATTACTTATTTTATAATTATTCTTGTTGTAAGACATGACTTGCAAAAATAAAAGATATCTTTCCTTCAATTTAATAATAATCGCATTATAATTTTATAATAATTGAACATGTATTCCTTTTTTTTGATAAAAGTGGTATAATACCACCTGTTTCATTAGAAACGGATATGTTTTTACAAAATGTGCCTAAGGCAAGTACAAATCAACAAACAACAAAAATCTTTCTAGATGTGAAGCAAACTAGGGGATATCTAAACTAACTAATCCAACTAAGTATAAGAGCATAATAGCTAAAATCTGGTAGGCATATATCATACAAAACAGTAAGTATAAGAGTATCACATTAAGAGGAACTAAGGAGCTGCAGAGGAATTAGCAGTGGAGCTAGTATGAGCAGTGGGGTCAGAAGAAGCAAAGTAGACA
Source organism: Carex parvula (assembly GCA_025461045.1). NCBI lineage: Eukaryota > Viridiplantae > Streptophyta > Magnoliopsida > Poales > Cyperaceae > Carex > Carex parvula. The sequence continues at coordinate 118,312 of JAJGRW010000479.1, forward strand.
TCATCAATTGCATTGTATTTTGCTCTATCTCAGAGAAAATAAAAAAGGTCTGATCCCTCTAAACCAAGAATTGGATATTCCTCTGAATCCCAGCTGCTGTTGCCCTCCTCCAATGTATCTGTCTTCGATAGGATTATAAGATTGCCTGCCTGAGATAAATTTGTGGCATCCATGGGCAAAATTAAAGTTAATTTAAAATAAGAATCATCTAAATTAGCTTTACACCAATAAGAAGTAAGGGCAATAATCTGAGACCCAAGAGATTAATGGTTGGTACAGGAGCATCATTAAAGCATACTTTATTACGAGCTAACCAAACTACTCAAATGGTTGCTGACCTAATTAATTCAATTAACCTATAATCTGTATCCATGCATCCAAAAGCCACAAGTTTGAAATAGTATCACAGTTAAAGGTGAATTTGTTAAACTGTGCAATTCAGGACCATTTAGAGTAAATTATTGGACAAGTAACAAATAAATGATTTGTTGTCTCAACAGAATTACAAACGGACAGCTAAGAGACCCATGCCATCCCCTCTTAGCCAGGTTATGTTTTGTTAGAATCTGATATTCCTTGACCAACCACATAAATACCTTAATCTTTAAAGGAATCTTAGTTTTCCATAAAGTAGAATAAACAGTGTTCTTAATGGCCCCATAATCTAACCACATATACAAGGAATGTACGGTAAAATGTCCTGATTGGGTCCATCTCCAAATAATGGAATCAGGGGTATACATGTCAGTAAAAACAGTAGTAGCATAAGAAATACTAGATTGAAGCTGGTGTCATTCCGTTAACATAATACTGGTCAATTGTCTATTAAACACAAGAGATAAAGAAGATTGTTCAATAGCATCAGCCACAGTAATTTTTGGATTAGAAGCAATTCTAAACAAGTTAGGGTAAGAACAGTACAATGCACATTCGCCAAACCATCTATCCATCCAAAAACTAGTATCATGACCATTACCAACTATTCTATTAATGCCTAAGTCAACAATAAATTTAATAGACATAATTCCTTATCAGAATGAAGAACATCGAGAAATGTCTAATCCAGAAGAACTATATTTATTCTGAAGAATTGATTTCCATAAACCTAATACAGTAGGGTCCTTAAAACGAAACCACCACTTAGCAAGCAAAGCAATATTCATTCTTTCTAAATTTAAAACTCCTAAACCTCCTTGAGATTTGCTGAACAAACCAATTCCAAATAATTAAATGGTACTTTCTCTTAAAAGTGGTACCAGACCATAGAAACATTTTCCTAATCCTATCTATTTGAGTTCTAATATTCACTGGCATTCTATAAATAGATAACCAATATAAATGAATTGCAGATAAAACTGAATTAAGTAAAGTAACTCGCCCACCTAATGACAGTAAAGAACCCTTCGAGGATTGCAATCTATTTTCAATTGAACATGTATTACTATATAGATATATTCTTATTCGTGTGCTAACAAAATATATAATGTAAGAATTACTTTAAAAAAGCTCTTTCATAAATACAACTTCTTTTTCAATTACAGTCCCCTTGGATAAAAGATAAAAAAAACAATTAAAATCAAAATCACACTGCTCCCTTGAACATGCGGCAATGAAATGAAATTAAATGAAAGAAAAATATTATATCTGGATTATGCATTAGATTTTTTTTTTCAGCTATGGCAATGCTGCTAAGTTGATGTTTCTGTGCATTGCTTGTATTATGTGCCCGTACTGTAATTGAGGCAACATATTAAATGTTATATTAATTGTGCATAAATTTATACAAGTGTGCATATAGTATTTGAAATAAAAAAAAAAATGAATAAAGAATCATGCATGAAATACTACTAGCCCATACTAGAACTAATTAAAAGATATGAATTCCTCACAAGTTGAGGCACCGCTCATTGATTAATTCCAAGAATTTGCTATATATCTTACTGGTTGGATTGGATCTTGCTCAACTGCTCAAGTATGATATCCAATCAAAGAATACACACATGACACATCACTTAAATATACTTGCGAAATTTTTTTCGAGGTATTGTTAGATCTCATAAGTCAATTTATTAAATAATAATCACTGTTGAACAACCGGTACCGCTTTGACTTAATTATACATTTTCATTTCCAGGCGGAATCAATCACGAGACTAAACGGAAAAAATTAAATGATTTGACCGTTGCCAACGATTACGATCGAGCGAGGTCGAGGCGGCTGCACGAGATTAATTGCTTACGTGGCACGATATTATTGGAATTTAGTTTCGCGCATTTCATTGTTTTGTTCTTTGACCATCAATGTGATTCGCATCGTCTCCAGTTTACATGTACCGGTCCCTACAATTATATTTCGAACAGGAAAAAAGGTAGGAAAAAAAATACAGAGGGTAACATGTCAATAAGGATGTCAATTTGGGTCCGATGCTCATCGGACTCAAAGTGAGTTCGATGGATTCGATGACCGTTCGATCTGCTTTAAAATTCGCACCCGTAACTTTCATATCTACTTTAAAATTTGTGCGCACAAATCTTAAAGTGAATCGGCATCGAACCCAAGTTGTTCTCGTCAATAAGAATCAGATTATCATAAGTACAAAAATAATATATAATATTATTTATGATGAGATTAATTTAGTTTTACAATATCTCATATAAGTATGTCTAAATAATAATTTATATATTTTTAAATATAAGAACAATTACTAAAGGTCAATAGCAATATCTTCATAATTATTGGAAACTCAAAAACACAAAAATGGTCAATCACAAAGAACGAAAAGGTGGTGTAACATTTATAAAACAAGAGAGAAATTTGTACCTGTAAGACTGTAACAGTGATAATCAGTGTTGTAAATAATTAGAAATAAATAGAAATAATAAAAAATAATCGGTCATTATCAGCTGATTAGTTGAGAAAATATGTGACAATTTGGTCGTCGTCAACGACTAATTAGTCGATTAATCAGTCTAAATAATTGTTTTTTACAACACTAATGATAATTGTTGGTGATGCAATTTTTGAGGGAAAAAAACATATTTTTTTGGCCTTAGACAAGATTTCTACCCATATGTATCGTATAATGAGTGAGGTTACGTTAATTTGTAGAGCGTAGATTAGTTTGCGCTATGGATCTATATTTTCAATTTAAAAGTTTAAATAGTCAATTCGAACTACTCAATACAATTTTTGTAAAAAATATACTTGAAGATAAAATTTTAAATTTATTAGAATTTATTTATTATTTTTAATGAGTAAATTCACCTAATCAAAAAAATTTGGATCATCTGAAAGTAGTGATATTCTATCTATCTAAAAAATAATAAATAATTCTAAAAATGCAAAATTTGGTATTCAAGTATATTTTCATTTAAAAAATATGTTGGTTCGGATCGACTATTTGAACTTTAAAAATAGTGATACAAATTCATAGCATGGACCGATCTGCGCTTTACAAAGTATCATAGCCTCACAAATATACCAACTAACAGTTATTTAAACTTAATTTATAGCATGATAACTTGATCTTGATATTCTGGAATATATCTAATTAATCTATAACGAAATTATGCTTGAGGCTCCCGAATTCTTCACACTTGTATTTAATTCTAAATAAACACTTTACAGAAAAATACTACATTCACATGATATTATTTTATATCGGCTAAATTCACATTATATTTTAAGAGGGATGCTTCTATGGACATAAGGACCTATTTGTAAAATAAACATATTTTCATTTTCAAAGTTGAAACAGTCGATTCGACCGTTCAACATTATCTCCATATTAAAATGTACTTGTAGGTCAAATTTTACACTTTTTTGAATTTTTTTTACTATTTATTAAGTATTTTACAAAACTAGTCAAATTCAGACCATTGAATTTTGTATCCATCTTAATAAATAGTAAAAAAATTCAAAAAAAATGTAAAATTTGACCTCCAAGTATATTTTAATAGGAGATAATGTTGAACGGTCGGATTGACTGTTTGAACTTTGAAAATGAAAATATGCTCATTTTACAAATAGGTCCTTATGTCCATAGAAGAATTTGCCATATTTTAATTATGTGATTTATTCAGATACGAGTCTATATATGACTACATAGAAAAGGGTTCAAATGTATTTATTTTTTAGGTAAATGTTGCCGGAGGTCACTTAACTTTGTCTTTGTCACAAATTAGTTACTCAAGATTAATTTCTCTTCATAGTTATGTAATTTTTATTTGTCCCAATCAAGTCAATCTATCACTTTTATATAATACTAATGAAATATGTTCATCCATCTCCATATCTTTATATTTTATCAATTATTTGAATGGGAAATTATATAGTTACTTGATTGTAACAAATGAAAAGTTCAGTGGCTACAGAGGAATAAATCAAATTTAAGTGACAAATTCTTGACAAAGAACAAAATCTACTGACCTACGACAAAATTTACCTTTTATTTTTTGTGACTTCACCATATTTTCCCTTTTTAATTTTTGTAAATCATATATTACAAGAAAATTTATATGTGATATATTATTTTCTCTACATACATATAAAATTTATAACATTTCAATATATTTTAATACAAATTAATAAGTTAAAAAAATTACTTACAAAAATATCTCATTAGTATATTTTTAGAAGATCTTAATACCAATCAAATAAAATCGAAATGTTATCGTTTTCAAATAGCGTAATGGTAAAAAAAAATGGAATTAATCATGTTTAACGGTTAATTTTTTATGTGTATTTTGGGTATAGAATTTGATGGTCTATTTCGTACACTTTTTGTTTTAAATTTATATAACTCTAAATATGCAAAATTAGATTAAATTACAAGTGCACAATCTATCATTGTAGTAATTATGGGTGTCGATCCAAAGACTAAGGCAATTAGAATTTCTACTAAAGTAATCAGTTCTAAATTAGTGCAAATAAGTAAATGGGGGGCGGGGGTTGTTACGAATCACAAATTTTTGGGTTCAATACCCGAGAGAGTTGGTTTGTAACAAATGTTAAATAAAGGGTAAATAAAAGAGGAGTTGTGATCAATTAAACGAAGTCTAGAGGCTTTTGGTTTACAATCACTTGGTCAATTTACTACTCGATATGTTCTCTAAATTCGTGTTTCGCATTGATGTGAATTCCAACTAAGTTGGCCTATTTCTACCTAGAATCAATAATTTTCGTGTTTCATGCCTATCATGTTAATGCAACTCGTCTTAGGGCTGTCACTACCTAATAGGGTTATTTAATTGAAGGAAAAATATTACCATTACTTCGTACTGATAACTAGATATACTCTAAGTCCCTCGATTGAGAAGTACTCGTAAATTGGTTTTCCACAACTTTCCATATCCAACCTTTAGTTCTATTGGTCCGGGGTAAACTCGACTTGGGCCATCTCATCTATTATCCCTAAAGTTATTCGTGTACATAATTTGGTCTTATCTATATCATAACACCCTTGAAGTCAAAAGATTGTCAATCTTCGTAAGGTGTGGTTTCAGAAACTCAAATCATGCATAACTCACAAATATATAAAGCAAGAACCAAACATTAATTCAAAACAATCATTATAAAGAGAACATCCAAGTAAATAAACTCAAACAAGTTCATGATACAACCTAAGTCCCTAGAGAGGAAACTAGCCTCTCATGAGTGCAATAACAAAAACATCCATAATAAAGAACAAGTAAACAACACAAATAAAACGAGTAGGAAAATATAATACACCAATTCCCAAGTTATGCCTCAATTCTTCTTTGTAGAGTCTTCTTGAAAGTCCCCAAGTCCGCCTACACTTCGCCACCTTGAATTCTGCCACCTTGAATTCACTTGAGAAGGATGATAAAATGATGGAGGAAGAGGTGCTAAGGTCAATGGAAGAAAGATGTGTAATGAAAGGTGGCTTGATGTGAATTCCCAAAGGGGAGATGCCATTATCCTGTTGCTTGTCTCCTGTTTTATAGTCAATTTCGTGGCTTGGGAAACAATCAGACAGAATCTGAAAGTGAATCATGCAAGGATTACGTCATTAAGGCAAGAAATCCTATGAAATTGCTGTTGGTGCGACCCTAGGTGGTAGCACGAAATATGTTGCTATGAGAATTTGTGGTTTCTACGGCTGCACAAAGCGGACTGGGATCGCACTTTGCCTCTGTTAAATTTTTGTTTCTTTCATCTGAGTGATGCGGCCATCTGTGCGACCATAGGGGTAGCACATAATGAGACTGGAGATTTGTGCGGGTGCCTGTGCGAGCACAGGGGATAGCATGGATTTTTCTGGGATTTTTCTGCTTTTCTTGTTTGCTTGTTGGAGGTTATGCGACCAAGGGAGGCTGCACGAATTATGACTAAGGCCGCATGGATTCTTCTCTGTTTTTCAGCAGGATCATGACTAGGACTCCAAGTGAGGTTGTTTTTCAAATCATGACTAGGACTCAAAGTGCCCTAGAGGTCACACAAATGGTGTAAATGCTCCAAAACAACGATTAAATCAGGCTAAAGGCAGTAACTTGGTTCTTGGCATAATTCTAGACTAAATTATACTAAAATACAAGAAAATTGGTTAAGTATTTGAGATTAAATCCGTGCTAAAAATATATAATTGAGGCTCATCAAATTTTAACACTTGAACTTTAAATTTTAAGTTATTGAAGATTTAAAAATAAGGACATAATGAATATACTAAAAACAAATGAACTTTGAATAGTCCTAGAAAACTTAATAGAAGAATTTTTCTATTTAGTATCTCAAATATGCCGACATTTTTATTAATATCCAAAGTTAATTATTTATGCCCAGAATCCCATAGATTCGTGAAAAATATCCAAACCGGCCATAAAATGGCCGGCTTACTCAAAATTTTTTTTTTTGGAGACACTATGAAGATCAAAATAATGAAATTTAACATTGAAAATTTGAATTTTTTGCTTAAATTATTTGTTAGATTACATCTTTTGATTTATAATTAGGATATTTATACTTGAAATTATGTTGAATTACACTATATTACAATAAATTATGTTTAATTACACTAAATTACGTTAAATTACAATAACTTCGCTAATTATGCTGAAATACGGTAAATTACGCTAAACTACGCAAAATTACGCTAAGTAGACCGATTTTGTGTCATCTTTCATGAATTATAAAAAATAGTAAAAAAATTCAAAAAATAGTAAAAATTGGTATTCTACAAGTTCATTATGAAACTAATTTACTGACCTACTTAGATTGAATAATAGAATTAAAAATCTTAATCGGAAACTTCAACTCAAGTATTGAGACTCTTCCCATTGTTTTGTGGCAATTCTGAATTCTAATAGAAATGAAAATCTTAATCGGACACTCGAGCGTTGTTTTATGGCCGTTTGTAGTTTCGTCGTCGTTTTTCGCCTTTCCAGTGAAGATATCGTCCCTATTAATATGTAATTTACCGTAATTTAGCGTATTTTAGCATAATGTAATGTAATTAGCGTAATTTAACGTAATATAGTGTAATTCAACATAATTTCAAGTAATTTAGCGTATTTTAGTATAAAGATGCTATTACAAAAGAAGTAATCTAACAAATAATTTAAACAAAAATTTTAATTTTTCAGTGTTAGATATCATTATCTTGCTCTTCATAGATTTCATTAATTTAGTGTAATTCAACATAATTTATTGTAATATAGTGTAATTCAACATAATATGAAGTAATTTAGTGTATTTTAGTATAAATATGGTAATTATAAATCAAAAGAAGTAATCTAACAAATAATTTAAACAAAAAATTCGAATTTTCAGTATTAGATTTCAATATTCTTCATAGTGTCTAAAAAAAAAAAAAAAAAAAAATAGAGTAAGCTGCCCATAAAATGGTCTATTTACTAGGGAGAATAAGCTGGCCATTTTATGGCCGGTTTGGATATTTTTCTAGAATCTGCGGGATTCTGGGCATAAATAATAATTTCTAATTAACTTTGGATATTAATAAAAATGTCGGTCAAATATGTATTCCTTTGATTTAATGGACATGGAAAAAAAATATTAGCATGATAAATCTCATCCAATCAAACAACTCATGTACGACTTCAATATGGGCCACATGTCTCCGCAATTCCGTAAAGGGCCCACAACCACGTGGCAGCAAATCCAAGGTACCGTCGTCATTCGGGCCTGTGATTCCGGGGGCACATTTTTATCGTGAACTAACACTGAGTTGTGGGCCCCATTGTTCTGAAAGGCAATTCTCCTATGACCCATTTGACAAAATAATGCGCAGTTGTATTAGCAGAATAACTCAGGTCATCTGTTGAGGTGTCTTTTTTAAAAATAAAATAAAAGCTGAGGTGTCTCTACACGGACGGTCTGTAGCAAGTAGCAACTAGCAAAGGCCAAAGGATACTGGACGGGAGCAGAAATTTGATCGTTGTGGTTTCCTGATTTGTGGGACCGGGTAAGGATCTGTCTGGGAAAATTATGGCAGAATCGCAGATGCATCCATTCTCTGATCATGCGTATTCAGTACTCACATTTTGCTCTGTGACTCACAACTTATATAAGCTTTCATGAGCATATTAAAATCATAATTTAGTATTGAGTGAGGCTATGCTAATATGGTTATGAATTTATATTATTATTTTTAAAGTTCAATCAGTCGATCTGAACCGTTAATTTAAGATCTCTCCGTATAAAAATGGATATGGATATCAAATTTTACATTTTTTTTATTTTTTTACTGTTTTTCAGATAGGTAAAAAAATTGCTACTTAATTTTTTTCTAAAGATTATGGGCAATTTTGATGCAAATGAAACTTCATAGACTAATTTAATGGTTTTAAAAAACTGAAATCAAACTCAAATATCCAAAAAAGAAAAAGATGTCAACTATCATAGTTTGAAAATTCCGCCAATCTGAATTTGACAATCCATTCCTTGGATTTTGCTGTATTCACCAAGTTGAATTAATAGAGTCCCATGTGATTTCGTTCTTATACAACAATTATTTATATAAAAATAATAAACGACAGTGACAGCTAAAATATCTGAGGTTCGATCTAGAACTAGAGGAGGAATCAAGTTACAGTAAATTTGAGTTACAATAAAATTACAACAACTATTTTTTTCATTTTTAAAGTCCAAATCATCGATTCAAACCATTCAACATGATTATCTAAATAAAATGTGCTTGCAAATCAAATTTTACATTTTTTTGAATTTTTTTACTATTTATCAAGACGGGTACAAAATTCAATGGTCTGAATATGACTAATTTTTGTAAAATACTTAATAAATTGTAAAAAAATTCAAAAAAATATAAAAAATTTGATCTGCAAGCACATTTTATTGTGGAGATCATGTTGAACGATTTGGATCGACGATTTAAACTTTGAAAATAAAAAATAATTATTGTAACTTTGTTATAACTCAAATTTATTGTAACTTGATCCCTCCTCCTAGAACTATTAACAAGTTAGGAAAGGAAGACAATGGTAAATAAATTATAGAATTTTTTTTCGATTAATGTAGGATGGGTCTCCGATTTAGATAAAAACAGAGAAAAAGATGTAAAATGATCACAATGGCACTATAGTAAACTAAGTAGCACGTGATCTGCTAGAGGGTAGGGAGAAAGAGAGAGGCATGGCATGCCACATTGCCACCATCAGCTACTTGCTAGTCTCATCTGTTTTGTCCGTTTTGTATCAATTTCCCAATAGTGTAGGAGCTCCATGACACAGCATCCTCTACAATTCTCTGTGTTGCAATTTAACTATAATTTTTATTATATAGATGGAAAGTTTTTTTTTACCTCTAGCTGAAATATTGATTGAATTTCTTTACACATTTTTTTAAAGGATTGAAAGTTAGGATTCAATTTATTTCCACGGTTTTTTTTTTTTTTGACAAAGGGGCCCGTATGCATTCATTGATCAAGAGTTGAAAATACAAAGTTTAATGAGTAGAACTAGGGTGTGATGTGCTCACCAAGCCCTTTGGTGAAAATCAGTGTTTTTTGAATTTTTTTTTATTTAATGAAAAGTGATGATTTTCAAAAATTCTGAAAAAATAGTAAAAAATTTTCAAAAAATGTAAAATTTGGTCTCCAAGCACATTTTAATATGAAGAACACGTTGGAAGGTTCGAATCGACTATTTGAACTTTGAAAATACGATTTTTGAAGGTGTGCTCACCAAAGGACTTGGTGAGCACATCACACCCTAGTTCTACTCAAGTTTAATATTACTTAAATTCCAACACCACATAACAAAGTGCTTATGATTATTTTAAGAGTCTGGCCTGTTGACCTCTTTTGTAGATACTGGAACCAGGTGTTAATTAACTAAATTAAACCAAATTTTATTTACTGTGTTACTAATTTGTCGGTTACTATCAGTACAAATGTCTCTTTTTCTTCAAATGCTACTGTTACACAGATCCAAGACTAAGATAAGCTCACCACCTAGACAGTCTAAAGGACAGAGGGTAGCTGATTGAATGAACTGCTCGATCGCTGATAAAGAGACACGTCTCTTTGTGTGTGGAATCTTCCTCAGTTCTTCTTCTTACTTTATTTATTTACTGAGTTCTATTTTCTGCTGTAACTTAAATTTATTACTGCAGACTTGCAGAGTATACACACTTGTACATATTTTGATCCGTTACAATCCTGTGTACTCAGTCTGAGTCAGAGAAGATTCTGAACTGGAAATCGCTGCAAAAAATAAAGAAAAGTGGGGTGAGGACTGAGTACTGAGGAGAATATCACAGCGGATCAAATGATTCATATCTGAACTCAAAATTTCTTGTTACCTCAATATGATATGAATTCTCTAAATTAAAAGTATAATATCTAATAATTAAAATGTGCAAATTAGACAATTACTTGATCAAAGTTATGAGCTGTCAGATCTGAGATAGATAGCTCAGTTATATATGGAATTATCCAATAAATTTAATACAATTCCAAAAAATATTTTTATTTAATTATTTTCTAGATTGCATATTTTGTTAATTTAGAAAGTTGTGTCATTTAAAAAAATGTTGATTCTGTAATTGATAAAATTTGAAAATAATAAACACAATAAAAAGTTATGCCTCCTACTCAAATAAAATTAAACCAATGGGGAGGTGGATTAGTTTATGCCAATTTAGGCTAGCTTAAATGTCAGCTTATTTTATCTTAGTCTGGCTCAATTAAAACACGTTTGGCGGAATAAGTGAGGCTTAAAGCCCTCATTTCACTGCCCACAGCCAAACATGACCTGGAGAAGAGTACTTATATTGTAGTTGTTACTTCTCTGATGATAAAAAAATAACTATTGTAAAGAGTAAGAATGCGAAAATCTCTATTATCGAGAGCATAATTATTACTGACACGAGTATTGCGAGAGTACTAACATAGTTAAGCAAGTTTATTCTCACTTATAACACAAATTATTATAGTGTTTATGATTTTGTTCACTCATCAAGTTTATTCTCACTTATAAACAAAAAAGTTGCTATTTTTTTATGAGATAAATATAAAGGAAAAGAAACATACCTTTTATATTGCGTATCATACAATAAAATTACAGATTATTCTTTTCATATTTTGGTTTATAATTATACGATCTGATATATTATTCTAATAAACTTTTAAGATGTTTATGGCAATATGGCATGACAAATAACATACTAATTATATAGCAAAATTAGAAAATACATTTAATACTAAGTTCTTTAGGTAGATAATATCTTTTAAACTGATAAAAATAATTAGTATGTTATTTGTTAAACTGATTAAATATGAAAAGAAGAATCAGTTTAAATAATTAGATAATATTTTTATTCGGATCATATATACAATAAAATACAGATTATTCTTTTCATATTTTGATTAGTTAACTGATTTTGTAGGTTTCTGTAATTCTTATTCAATTTTTTTGTCTTGTTGCATTTAACTTTATTTTCGTAACTCTGATTTTTTATCACAAACTCAATTAATATAACCAATTGCGGTTAATGAAAGGAGCTCGACCCCCATTATTTTCAAAAAAAAAAATAGAAAAAATTAGACATAACAACTTTAGAATATACGAAAAATGCAGTCACATGCATCTTTTTTTATCATGTTCGCTTAATAGATTCAACTATGTTAATGTTGCTCGACAATTGAAATGTCCAATCTGATCGTTAAATGAATTAACTAATAAATAATTTTTTCTTTAACCTTCGCGAAAAATAAATAACTTTTTTTTAAACAAGGCATATGAATGAATGATCTATTCAAAAAAGATGCAGTCACTAACCAATATCACCATCGTTGATCTCGGACGGGGGCATCCAAAATCTAGCTGGACGTCTCCATTTGTCCAATAAACGGACAGGATTCAAATCTTCACTTAATCTCAGACAATAATTCTTGTGTTCATCTCGGGAGGGATCAAAAGATATTAGTTTATTTAATGAAGGTTAATTATTTATTGTCGGAAATGTTGCATATGAAGGTCTAATTTTTGGTATATTTTCATAGACTTCTCTAATTTTTATATATTAGTGATACTTAAGTATATTTAATTTGATCTGTGAAGTCTTAAAAATTAAAAACTCTTTCTTTTTTATCCACTACACAATAATTCTGAAATTAATCATAGTTAAATTTGTGGTTAAAAAAATAAAAAAATAAAGATCAAATATCCTTTGCAAACAAGTTGATCGATCTTCTTATTTTCTCGCGCTATCCCGCTATCTATCCTGACCGGTCTCTCTTTTTTGAGAACGGAGTAGGTCCGATGCCCATCGGACCTACTTTTAGGTTCAACGAGCATGGTGACCGTCCGATCTAATTTAAGATTTTGACACGCAAATTGAAACAAACAAGCACGAAGTTTAAAGCATTTGCACGAATCTTAAAGCTAATCGACGTGATTAAACCCATCGAACCAGAGCAGGTCCGATGCCCATCGGACCTACTCTCAAATCCTGTTTGCCTCTTGTTTTTCTCCTCCTGCATCCTCGCTCGCTCTCTCCTGCGCCCTTGCTGCTATCTCTTCTTCTTTTCGTGCCCTTACAATGATAAATTTTGTAATATCTCTTCTTCTATTCTGACCGGTCTCTCTTTATTTCCTCATGCACTATTTCTGCTCTCTTCTGCACCCTTACAACGGTAATTAAGTTTTTTTAATGCTCTCTACAATACGATTTTGTTGATCGAAGCCTAAATTTTCTAGCTAAGGAGCCATGGGTGTTCTGAACATATATTCTCTTGGTGGTATCGAAATAGGCAGCAAATACGATTATAAGAAACTTTAATCGCAGGCTCAATTTTGCTTGAGGGGATTAAAAAAAAAAAAATTTAGAACATGCGTTAGTAGTATTAGAATAAATGGTAATATTTCAAGTGGAATGTTCGTTTTCCCTAAAGCGGTACATTTTTTACCAAGGGTCAGGGCTTCTGGA